>JAAGNO010010362.1:9336-24105 GCA_033439905.1 Ceryle rudis
CTTTACCCTTCCATCATTTGCTAGGACAAGAGGAAACAGCCTCATGTTGTGCCAGGGGAAGTTTATGTTCATTATTAGGACAAATTTCTTCACAGAGAGGGTTGTTAAGCACTGGGACAGGCCACTCAGGGAAGTTGTGGAGTCACCATTCCTGGAGGTATTTAAAAGATGTTTAGATGTGGTGCTTAGGGACATGGTTTAGTGGTGACCTGGCAGTACTGGGTTAACAGTTGGATTTGAGGATCTGAAAGGTCTCTTCAACCCAAATGATTCTGTGATTCTATCTTACACTGTCAAGTAACTTAGTATTCTGTCTTGAAAGCAGATTTCAAGGTCTGCTTGAGAGACCGAACTCTACCTGGCAATACTCCTTAGAAAGAGAAAGAAATGACCAGTGATAACAAAGGTGAAAGCAGTCATGTTATATACCTTGCAATGCCACAGCTAAATAAGAGCATGGCCAGCAGGTTGCCATTCAGTGTCACTGCCATTGCAGCGAACTGCAACCACTGTGAGCAGAGTATTTTCTAGCTATGGTAAAATAATGAAGAATATACTAAAGCTCACTTTTATCTTTTACCTTGTGTCCTAAAATAAAATGCTTCAGGTTTCCTAGTGTAGGAGATTATTCTGATTTGCACCATTGCTCTAGGATGATCAGCTCCTGAATCTGCTTTAATCAACTTTTGGAAAATCACCTCAATAGGAAAAGGATCTGCTAAGGATAAAATCAACACATAGCATAACATTGCCCTTCTGTCACCACTGAATTAAGAAATGCTTGCTAAAGTTAAGACCAGTCAAGCCTATGAACTCTTTTGTCACACATAAAAAGATTTTGGCGTAACTGGATTTCCACAACCATAAGCCACATGCCCTATATAATATTTAGAAAGATGGGGCAGCAAGGCCTCTATATGAAGAAGAAAGTCTTCAGCACTAATTAATAGAATACATTTAAGACTGGGAAGGTATCTAAACTTCTGTCCCACTTCACATGTATTTCCATATTTCAATATTTTTATTTGAACCCACACTTGCTCCTTTACTTTTCATATAAAAAGAGAAATGATCATAGAATCATGGAATCATAGAATGTTTTGAGTTGAAAGGGACCTTAAAGACCATCTAGTTCCAACCTCACTGTCATAAGAGGGGACAAGTCCCAATAGACTAGTTTGTATAAGGCCTCAGGACAAAATGTTGACCTAGGTTTAGAACAAAATCACAGGGTGAATAAACCTCTTTAATAATTTGAATAATTTTCCCAAAGGAAAACACCCATGCTTCATTCCTTGATGAAACAATGACAACAGTTTTTTATGTTAAATCATCATTAGTTTCAAAATATAAAATGCCTATGCTTCAGAGTCTTTGTTTCTTCCTTCATAAATAAGGACTTTCAAATCATTATTATTTTTTAATTTATTATTATTTTTTATTGATAGAAGCATTCCAACAGAAAACGTGGGCCTCAATCCAGTCACATAGGGAAAGAGGCAGGTTTAAGCCTTAGCAGGTGCTGTGTACACCGTGCTGAATTACAAAAGGAGGATTACAGCCATCATCTTCCATCTGCTTAAGTAATTTCTGGAAGAAAAGAGCAGTGCATCTGTGTGAACGCTGATTTTTAACTGGCACAGGGCCTCCTCAGAGCACACCTAAAAGACCAAGCTCTTCTCAGAAGTCTGTGAGAAAGTCATGCTGTCCACACATCTGCAAAGCTTAGCAGTGAGCTACCTGGCACCTCGCTCACTACTGTCATGACCAAGACATTCCAGAACATGTACAAAAGTTACACTGTATGACAAATATTCTAAATTTTAGAAAACTCCAATCTGCTTCCCTAAACACTTATGCTTCTATGCAGAACTGACAACAGATTATTGTCTTCACTTAGACATGAAATTCTGGTAAATATTCCTTTATTTTCGCACTATTATGAGGCACACTGTATCTGTGAAGTTGGTTAATGGCTATGTGCCCAGATGGGTATAAAGCCATTTAAAACCTATTAGAGTAAGTACAGCGGTGACTCTTTGTCAAAAAGGAAAAACTTTTTCTAAAAGATGCTCTAAAATTTCAAAGAATCACAAGGTTTCTATTAGCAACAAACTCATTGTTTAAGAAGTTAAGCCTTGCTTAATTTGTTCTAGCAGCAGATAGCAAACTCCTGCAGAAGAGACTTCAAGAAAAAGGAGCTGCAAAATTTATAGAAAAAAAACCCAAAACAACCAGCCCCAATTTAAGCAATAACCAATGCACATTTATTGCTATTCAAGACAACATGATCCTAATGATTCTGAAGCTAATCCACAGAAACAGCTGGTATACTTATCTATGTACATTTTTTAAAAGCAATTGAAATTGTCTTGAAAAATACTGTATGTGGGAAAGAAAACTATTTAACACCTAGTTCACCTTAGATTTCACTGACGAGAATAGCTGCCATCAGTGTAAACAGTAATTGTGTCCTAACGTTTTCCAGAAAGTCCATAAAGAATCAGAATGTAAAGTAGTATCTTATATTGAATTTCAATCTCTAGGCTGAGTGAAAGCAATTGCAGTGCAGAGATACTAGACGTGGCCTGTGTATCATATCTTTTGCAATACCAGGTTACATATAACACTAAGAAGAAATGTCTCCAAGTACTTCTGTGAAAAGAGAATTGATATGGCTTTCAAAATGCTAAATATGTGAAAGAAAGTGATGTCTTTTTTTTTTTTTTTTTTCCCCAGAAGACAGAACAAGTGTGATTGAAAATTATTTGCTTTCATTCCATAAGCAATATACTAATGATCAAAATGGCAGCATAACTTATCTGTCAATTAATACAGATAATATCATTAACAATCTTTTGGCACTAGCTGAGTTAGAGGTACTCTGAGAGCAAAAAGTTAAATTGTTTACAGCACTTATAAATCTATTTTGCATGTACATCAATAGACCTTTTGAAAATACATACTGACTTCTTTCAAGTGACAATAGTGAAGATGCACCCTTTGTGCAAGTAACAAGTGCCTAAATTGACTTACACACTGATATAACTGTGTTCAAAAATAACTTCTTTAAAGATGAGGGACATGGGACTGCCAAGGAGATTACACATGAGGAAACTGATTCATCATAAATTTGAGTGTGCAGGTCTGTCAAATTTTTTGAACTGACTTCAGTCTGAAAATGCTATGGCAGTTAGCTTGCTTCAAGAGATTTCTTCATAAAATAGTTTAAACTCTTATGTGAATATTCCTTGATATACAGAGAACATCTCTCAAGTCAGATACTAACAGATAAATACTTCCAGCATCAAACATGAAAAAAACCCTAAGTGAGTTTAAACACTAACAAAAAGTAAAATTACAGAATATTGTCCTGTACTAAAAATCTTATTATCATTTTTTAGTCAACAGTTTCTGCCAAATCACGTGGTCTCAGAATGACTCATACCAAAATCCATCCTTAAAATCGATCATAACTATGGAAGCAAAGAGCTAGGCTTGCTTCCTTTTTTCCAGGGTGCGGGAACTCTTCTGTCTTTACCATTTACAATGCTTACTTCTGACTTCAATGCCCAGAAAAGAACTTTGGAAAATGTAGTTATCGGTATATTTTAAGTTAGTTAAAGTGAGCATAGCAAAAGTCTGGTTTAACTTTTGCAATTATGAACCTAGTAATATGCTTAGCAATCAATTTTTGTTTTAATTATAAACAGGATCTAATAATTAATAATAAAGTATCTCTGTCTAGAAAAAAGGCTATAGAGAGAATAATGAGTTGGCCAATCAACAGGCCATGAAAAGCTGTTGAAGATTGCCATATCCAGGTGAAACTGGGGGAAAGGTAATTGCAGCAGCAGGGGATCGCAACCACCAACTCACTGACCACTGACTCCAATTATACCACCTCCTCAAAAGAACAAAGAAAGAAGTGGTTAAGAAAATGGATAGAGCATGCACCATAATTTACATCGCAAGAGAGGATGTTCTGACCCATCATACAGTTGAACAACAATGCATATATATTAGAAATAGGAATGTGATTAAGATGTTGTGTATAAATAACCAATGCTTTCAGGTGCTGGGTGTGCTGGTTTTGACCTGGCACCCATGACTGTGCTATCATGAGAACAAAGAAAATACCTCCGTCCTGTATGTGTGATTGGCAGTTGCGTATCAAGTGACACACACAGTTTTGGGAAAACACTTCTACAGAATAATCAATATAAGAATGCAAGGTAGCAAATTGTTTTTCAGAATTATATCTGCCTTGCAATGCTCCAGAGTTGTACAGCCACTCAAAAGCAGAGTTGGGCAATAAAGTACTTAAAATGTTCCCAAAGAAAGCTACCTGGACTTTTGCCTGGGTCTGTGAAATAGGGCTATATTAGCAAAGCAGCTGGGACCATTAGGAGTTGCTCTGTAGGGTAAGACAGATGGTGCCGTGTACAGGATACCCATTACACCATATCCATTACAGGATTTTTCACCACAGATTGAGTTAGGGAGTATCTGGTGAGCCACAGGAATGCCTCATTTTATTTTAACCCCAAAACCATGTGCTTTAACACCCTTACATGACAGAAGAAACAGTAAAAGAGAACGATCAACAACATTTACTTAAAAATGCCTTCCGATGCAAACTGAAAACACTAATGTAGAGACATCCAATGACAATAATAGCTATTTAGGAGGTAACATACAGTGTCCCAAATATTTCCTGAAGAATGCAATTTACATGTCTGAACAACTGTTTGAGGTCTCTCACTAAAGCTGGCCTATTGTACTTGAAAAAGCAACAGCACTTTTTTTTTACAATACTGAAAGTGATGCCCCTTGATTCTCATCAGACTGCCTATCTATCAAGAATGGAGATCATGAGAAAAGATGCCAGCTCTTCCCTGGTAGCATAGGTTGGGTTTAGAACTTAACAGGAAAGAATAACTGCAAATCTGATGTTAGCACAATAAAGATTTGCCATTGTCATGTTTTGGTTGTCATTATAAAGAACAAAGTAAGTAAATAAAGGAGAAAAAAGACAAGAAAAGAGGTAGTAGCATGCATGTATGTGAGACAGTAAAACAGCAGGTTTGATGTCAAATATCCTCTAGGAAATAGGTATAAATATATTTTTCAGGATCATGAAGACCAAAATCAAAGCAATGAAACAAGGACATTTTAAATGTATTGTGAAAAAGATTATCTTAACTGGAAAACCAGGTTGGAAATGAAGATCACTGGAGAAGCTTGCAGTATGAGACTGTTTATATCACAATGCTATTATTAACAGACTGCACTTGACCTACTCCAAACTAACAAGTGGTAGGAGGATCATCATGTCTACATTTCCTCTACTCACTTCACAATTTTCTCAGAGCCTTATTTGGTAGTCTGTAATGCATGTACAACATCTAGAGTTGACATATTATTTTTAAGACCTACTTAACAAGTTCTTTTGTGCATCTGAGAATCTGTACTAGAATTCCTTAGATCCTAAGATTTGGTCCATTCAACATTCCCTTAATAGCTTCCAGAAGCCTCACTTATTTATTTTCTGTAGAAGGGTCTTCCAGACCACTGTTACCTACAATCAGCAACAAAATATTCTTTCAGAGGTGAGGGAAGATGCATCTGCTGTCATTTTCATGCTTCTCTCACAACACAAGTCACATCCATGACAACCTTTAAAATAACTTTGCTGAGCAAGCCTATTGCTGACATCTGTGAGACACCTTAGCCCTCAGGCTGAGCTTAACTGCTCAGCATACTCACAGAAAAAAAACGAAGGGGGCTTTTCACAGCTCCTTTTCAATTCCTCCTTCCTCAAAGTGTTCAAGCTTCTGGGAAATCTCTTCAGTCACTTCTCTTTCAAATGTGACTTTTAAGCCACAGAAATAACTCACTGAGCTCTACCTGCACTTCTTACTTCAGTAACAAATTACGTTCTCTCAGTATTTCCTACTGCTTCACATATGAGCACTTTGCCCAGACTGATGTCTTCCTCCAGCTCTTAAAACACCTTGGAAACACTAATCTGCAGCTTGGGTAGTTGGAAATATAATTATGATACATCACACTACAGGACAGAAAGGGAGAGTAGAAGCCACCTACTTATTAGCTACTGAAAACTGCAAAGCATATCCACACATTATTTTAAAAGTCTTATAAGCCCTTAGGAATTGATTTACATCAAAAAGGGCACTGAACCTTTGGCAGTAAATGGTTAGTCTTCTGTTGCATATTGACTCAAACACCCGTGCTTCAGTCATGGAAGTCATCAGCTGACACTCATTCTAGCACCGTACATGTCTCTGATGAACAGCGTTACTCCAACTCATGCACAAAACCATTTTTAAGAGTAAAATGTAACTTCATTTAAAAAAATTATTTAGTGATTACAGGTGCACTAGATGTGCACATAGATATATTGTAAAACTGCAGTAAAATAGACCTACAGTACCTTTTACAGACTGAAAAAGGTAGCAGATAAACTTCCAGAGAAAATGTTTCCTATCTGGCAAATCAGCTCCTTCCTGAGGTCTGGTGGAAAGAGATACATCTCTCAGTAAGGTGTTCCATGTCTACCTTATTTCTGGGACATACAGTAACATATTACTGCAATACAAATAATAGGGCAAAATACAATCAATGGATGTTCCAATTCAAAACTTTTCCATGAGTTGTCAATGTACCGATTTAGCAAGCTCTTTCTTTATTCTCAACTCACTTTCTGCTCTAAATGCTAATCCTACAAAGGCCAAATTAGAGCAAAAGCTGCAATCTCAGTTATATGGAAATTCATAGGTGTATTTAATTTGTCTCAGTAGGGCATGGGTTATAGCCATATAATCTAACAGGAATCTTTTCAGACTAAGTCTATACTCCCTTTTAAGGCTATACCCTCTATAAGACAAGTAAATCCCAATTTCCTACAACACAACTGAAAAAAAAAAACAAACCTGGTTGGAATTTCATAAACAATTAGGTCTGTGTATAATCTAGAAGACAGTTCAGTTCAATCCTGTCTATACTCTACAAGTTTGTGTGAAAGTCCAAACTTTCACTCCCTGGCTGTCTTTTATGACCAAGGGGGAAGGTGCAAAATACGCAGAAAAGATTTTCTGAGTGAGACAGTTTGTCTTCTGGAAGGATGCTTCTATCATATGGTCTTACAGACCTACATAATAGGCCTCTGTAACTCATTTCTGGAGACACAAATATATTCAGAGAATTTGAGTTAACGCTAATGCTTATGTTTTGACTCACAATCATGCTCTGTCTGGTTTTGAAGCAGAACTCCCTCCTCCACTGAAGGAAAAGCTGCGCTCTGAGTGGTAAATATGCTGGAAAACCTTTCATTCCTTTCCACTCATCTTCTGGGGTTCGCTTCCTGTTCAGAGGTGGCACAAGACACAGCACTGCTGGCTACCTGCTGCTGGCACATTTCATGGATGTAGAGGTTGAGCCAGACCAATTGTGATGGCAGGTTAGTTTTCTAGGCATCAGTGCCTTCGGTGGCATCAGCAGCATTGATACTCAGCCTCCAACTGAGGGGTGAAGACACGAGCCCACACTGGGACCTCTTCTATTGCTGGTGCTAAAACTCAGAAATCAGAACCCAAGAATGCATCCAATTTCACCTTGCCCATGGGGACAATGTGAACAGGCCAAGACTGGGCAGAATGGTAAATAAGCAATCTGCTTTCCACCAGCCATATTCCCTTACTGAAAGAGCCTTAATTTATATGTCTCAGAGAATCTATTCAAGCCTCAGAAATACTATTGAAGCAGTTGGAAACATTGATAAAGTCTTGGGTCAATAAAGATACTTCAGCCAAGAAATTAATTTGACCCATGTCCTACAAGTATTGAGAATCCTCTAATAAATGCAAACTGATAATTTTTCTATTGCATGACAATTACTTACAGGTAATGATATAATGTTTCAACTATGTAAGAAGTTCAAGTAATTTTCAATTTTAGTTTAATGTGAAATAAAACATCCTCGATGTCATTGTAATAATATATAATACAACATAACCACATGTTCATGTTAATTTGAATTTACATGCTTTGTCAAACTGTGCCCTGGGGTCCTGACATTTTCTGGGGATTGGTGAGGGCATGACAAAATGTTCATTAAGAATTACCACATCTAATGCTATCTCTCACGTCAAACATGGGCAAACAGAGCGGAAAAGGAATTTGGTCTGTAGCAATACAAGGGTGGTACTGATTGGCTGACCCTTCTACCATGTCAGGCAATACTTCTCTGGGAAAGCCATGTCAAGCAAAGAATAATGAAAAATCTTTCGTCTGAATGAAGACAACAATTCAGCTAAAGGCTAACTGCAAAGTTACAATAATAGTAATGTGCAGCACACTGTTGGACATTGCTAAGAGCTTTGAAACACACAGATAACTTTCACTTAAATTTATAAAATACATGTTTCAAGAACCTATGGAATTCTTTAGTATTTTATGAAAGCAGTACAACTTAAAACTGATTAGCATTTTCCTATGAAAATTGCAACAGAAAGCTACTAGAGTGGTGTAATTAAAGTTAAAATCTTGTAGTAGTTCTAGATTTCACCATTGGATCTAGTCTTTCCTACTCATGTGAAGATCCGATCTTATGCTAATGCCCAGTAAACACATTTCTTTAACAGAAAAAATCCTTATTTTCTCTCTCTTTTGTTTTTTTTTTTTTCCCCCAAAACAATACAAATGCTGTCATGTCCAGAAAATGTAAAAATCCAACTATATGAGTAATAAACCAAAATACAGTGTGGTTACTATTTATATTAAGGAATTAGGAACTCAATAATGTTAGTACCTACTGAAATGGTTAAATTCTGTCTTTGTCATTTCAGAAAGCCCTGGAATAATTCTTTTTCCCCAGTACATTTATTCTACAGGTCTGCATTCTTGAAAGACTATTTTATAACACCTGATATTCACTGTTAAATCTACCTTAAAAAAATGACAAAAAGATACAACTATGGGACATTTTTTTCCCTGTTGTGGAATATTAGATTCTGTGTCCCTGAAACAGTAGGAAATCTGTAAAGATGATCCCAGGATGAGGACAATGCCCTGTACCTTTTCATTAATGGTACCAAAAAAATGTAGCCTGTGAACTTGAAAATATGTTCAGGATGTTCTTTGCTCATTGGATTGATAAACAAGTTAAAAATGCTTTCAGCTTGTGTCCAGCTTCCTTTGAAGGGTGAAGTCAGTAACATCTAACATGAGCTCCAGATACATACAGTAAAACAACATGTTCAGTGCTGTGTTACTTGTTGATCTAACTTCAATTATATAGAAGAAAACCTGACCTTTTTGATTTAATCAATACAATCTGAAGTCCCTCTTTTAGAGATTATTGTATTGAGATCCATTACAGGCCCTTTAAGTTGATCAATGCAATGAACCAGAGCAGATTAATGAGATATAAAAGCTATTGATTTTACCATAATAAATTCCGCAGCTCTCATTGAATTAACCAACCAGAAGAGCCAGGTTTCATACAGATAAAAGTAAATTCTGTAAAATGAGAACGCAGAAACTAATCCTTAGGAACAAGATTAAAAAGCATTTTCTGAATCATGTACCAGTATTTGTTGAAGGACATGATTGAGCAGAAACAATTTGCTGTACCACATCTTAATGTAAAGCACAAGAGTGAGAGATTGTCTTATGAATTCAATTAAATATGAAAAGTACAGTTAAACAATACACAGGAGTCCACATGCTACCATGCCAAAGGACCTGTGACTTTAAAGAACAACTGTTGCTCACTTTTCATATCTTATTAAGCTCTAGCTTCATTGCAAACCATGCCAACCAAAATGTCTATCAGAAGCAATGAGATGTGACTGGGGTTCTGCCAAGCTCACCAGCTGGTTTCACAAAGACATGAAATAGACCAAGGAAAACCTGGTTTTAGTCACTGCTACACTTGGTCAAAACCAAATTATATGATACCTATGTGAAAGGCTGCAGATCCCACTACTGATTTTACAAGCAGTAGCTTTGCAATAGAAATTCCTGTGATTTTCAAGTATGGAGATTAATGGATGTTTTTCTCCAGAACAATTTCCTGTCTTTAGCTTGCTTTCCTCCAAGATTTGCTGATACGACAGCCTTCTGCATCAATTTCTCTTTTCCACTGCATATTTCAGAACAGAGTATAAAGAAATATGAAAGGACTTCATCATTAATTGACTAGTATTTACTAAAAAAAATTAGAGATATGTCCTCTCCATTGTATAACTTCTTTTATTTTCTGTCTGTGGGTTTCATGCACTTTAAAATGTATCAACAGAGGCATCCAGATGGTAGCTATCTACTATTACTGCTGCTGTTATAAATCAAATAAAGACAATAAGGAATTATGACAACCCCAAAAGAAATCAGCTAGCCAGTTTAATAAACTATGAGATTACAATAAAAAAATAAAGTAAAATAAAATAAAAATTTAAAAAAGGTGTGTAAATGCATTCTTATAGTTACTTATTACTAAGCTAAAAATCATGGTATATTGCTAGTGGCTTTACTTTAGCAATCTTGTAAATTAAATCCAAGCGATAGCAGGCAAATTTTGCACTCCACAACAGCCTTTCTGCATTACCCTTCATCATGAGCAGCCTACTGTTCCATAAATGGATTCAGTAGAAAAAAGGATGTATGTTAACTACTAACATCAGAGAGCTGAGATTTCCAAATGCCTGAGCCAAATATTTCTCTACACATATCCTCTCAAACCTGCCCCTGCCCCTCCCAGAATTCATTCAGTTCACCTAATTGACTTCACAGCTAGCCAGCATCATCTCCATGGATCTTCTCCCACTGTGAAACATCCCTGGGGACTCAGAGTAACCCCCAAACTCCAGTGATTCAACTCCTCTATGAAAATGCACAACAAATCCCTTGGAGGCAGCAAAAATCCCAATTGCCATGAGTGGTCTACAGGTTAAACCCTGTGTTTGTTTTCAGTGACATCTAACAGCAGTCTCCTACAGCCGGCCACACTGCCTCATCCTCCCAGTACACAGTTTCCATAGCATGGCTCACAGCTATGCTTGGAGGTTTCATGCAGTGGTACAGCTTCCCAGCTGGTGCAGGCCAGTATACCTCATGGTTTAGACAGGAGAATACACAACAGCAATGAGGGAGGGATTTCCTCCTCAATCCTGTCTTTATCAGCCCTCAGGGTTTTGCTTTAGTGATTTTATGACTGTCAGCTCTGCAAAGGAGTATGAAAAGAAAAACTGAGATTATTTTCCAAAAGCTTCTTGTCACTGAGAGCTATGTTCTATAGACATAGCATCTCTGTTGCATCTTTTTCTATAGTCTGTCCCCTTACAGACTAAAGGCAAGAAAGTCCTCATCTGAAAAGTTCATGACAAACACAAAAGTTTGCAAAGCCCACAGATGGACTTTACTTCATAGAAGCAGTCTAGAGCAACCAGGAAGATACTGCCCTTGTGGCCCTTTTATATGCTAACATTTCATCTGAAGTTTAAGATTTTGATACAGGCATAAGCTGTGCCACCTGTTGGTTTCACTATGACTCTAATACACCCACTGCTTCCTCTCTGCCAACAGTTCTGGTGAGTGTGCCCACATTTACACTGAAAGGAAAAAAAAAAATAATAAAAAAGCCCTCATAAGCCTCCAAAATGTTCTGAAACCAACAGTTGCAGTAGTTCTCAGTAGGGTCTTATCTCAGATTCTTTACAGTTTTTCTTTGCTTTCAAGTTGTAAGAGAAAATGATTACTTTGGATGGAAATTTCCCTGTATCCCACAGCTAACTGATAAAGTACACCTAAGTTTAAAATGAAAAAGCAAGTTCTAGCAATAATTTCCTCTATGTTAATTTTCTTTGACTACTTCACTAAATATATACTTCAAAAAATGCAAATGATGGCTGTTGTTCCCACTAAATACAGAATGGAAAATATAAATAATCTGTCTCCACAGGGCTCATGAGATATAAACTATTATTTTAATGAAGAAATACTGTTAAAAAAAAAACCCAAACAACACCCTAAAAGTAATGGGATTTTACATTTTTAAAGTAGTGGATATTTTTCCCTGTGGCTCATTCGTTCACTTGTTGAAGACTGAAGGACAAATATCTAAAAAGTATTTCATTACACCAACCTCAGAGTAGTAAACTCATAAGGTAAATCCACACACAATGTCAATCTCCCATACATGTACAGGCATGTTCTTATGTCTACTCACGAGCATAAGGAGAGCAGGAAACCTAAGAACAGGACTCACAAAAAAAATCTCTGCTGAAAAAGATGCATAAAACAGAATGCACAGGGGGTCAGAGATTTCAGTCTAGCCTGGGAAGGAAATGAGGAGTGGTAAGAGATTTAAATCTCTTAGGGAGGCACTTAGCACCTAACTCAACTATTGTACACTTTCAAAAACCAAAGAAACAGAATCCAGACATGTTGCCTGATGAATCAGTTATTTTCTTTCATAACATGTTCTGTGCTTAAAACACCACCACTCATGACAGCACTGACTTGACCACCTGGCCTCTTTATCTGCCAAGTGTCTGAAACACAGCAATGCTCACCCTTTTTCTCACTTTCTAACTCAGTCTCTTAATTCTGTGATGCAAACTGGAACAAGATAGTATGCTTCCCTCAGTCTATGAAAAGCCTATACTTGGCTGATGTAACAAATACTTACACAAATACTTTCCCTCACATGGTGGGTTGACCATGGCCCTCAGCCAAGCACCCACACAGCTGCTCTCTCCCTCCCTGCTCCCTCCTTGGTGGAGCTGGGGAGAGAATGAGAAGAGCAAAAGCAAGCAAAAGCAAGAAAACTCATGGATCAACATAAACACAGATAACTAGTGAATGAGGGAGCAAAAAAGGCAATTGACTACCACCACCCACAAGCAGACTGAGGACCACCTCATCTCCCAGCAACAGCCACCTCGGAAGACAAGCCACCACCAAGACTTCTTTTTCTACTACCAGTTTTATTGCTTGCTGAGTATGATGTATGGTGTGGCATTTCCCTCTGGTTAGTTCTAGTTAGCTTGGTTACTGTCTGGATTCTCAATACAACTGCTCCTCATCACAAAATTTCAGTAGGGACAAAGCTAAATGCATAAGTCTTTGAAAAATTTCGGCAAGCATTCCAATAAAAAAAATAGCAAAATTGTTACTATTGCAAGTTTTACCTTAGAAATATCACTTTAAAAAAGAAAGGAAACCTGACAGAACTTCTCCATGCACACATGTATCATACAGAATCAACAGATAGCCCACCTCACACGTGAAAAAAACAAGAGAGAAGATAGTCTCCATCCTAAATACTATCTGCCCAACATGACTGTCTATGGCCTTCAGTCCTCTCTGTACTCTGGTCCTCAAAAAGACTACAAAAACTGTTTCTGATTTGCTTCTCAGCTGCACAGCTACAAGTTTTGTTACAGGAGTACAATACAGTCAAATGACAATTAACTAATTTTGCACACATTTATAGCTTTCAGAAACACAGAAATTAACAGATTATATGCAAGAAAAAATAAAATAATAAAATTAAATTTAAAAATAAAATAACTGAAATGGAAAAAGAATAATAGCAAAATAGTTTTCCAAACAGATATAAATCTGCAAATACACTGTATAAATAAACTATGTGTTATTTATTCCTTGCTCAGGTGTTACTAGTCATTAGCATTAGGTACTGTGCTGTTGCTCATGGTATGTAAACTAAGCAGCAAAACTTGAAAGTGGGCAATTTCATTACTGCTTATGACTTGACTTTGTTGCTCTCTTCTAGTTGAAACCTGAAAGGCAACCTTAGAAGAGTAAATTTTACAAGCTGCTAATAATCAGGAACAAAGCAGTTGCCACTGCAAAATGGATGAAAAAAAAAAAAAAAACAGATCAAACCAAAACCTCACAGTATGTTATTATCAAAAGGCAACTAAGAGTAAGAATAATGGTTCCTGTGACCAGGATTTTCATGGCACAATTTGTGGAATGGACCGGGCAATTAGAAATATAAAAAGCAGATAGTTTAGTGCACATTCAGTTCCACCCTTGTGTTCTTCTCCACTCCAGCTCTGTTTGCACTCATTGCAAAAAGCCCTCCTCTCTCTCAAGGGATGACATATCACTTGACAGACCTTGATAAGTGTTCCTGGAATACAGGAAACAGGAGATCTTGTGCAGAGGAAGAAAAAGCTCAACCTGAGAAACTTCGAACCAGATTAAGAGGCACTCTCATGAGGTGCATGGACCCAGCAGCACTGGTAATTAGCTGCTAGGCTCAAAAATCAATCCTGAGTGTCTCCATTACAGGGATGGAAGCATTACTTCCTGCTCTCCTATTAGGACAGTATCTCAGGATCTAAAGAACAATTTCACGCAGTAGATTAAGTTCTGAAAATCCAAACTATCTGGAATGTCATTTGTTTGTATAACTTAAAAAACAAAGTCAGTTCTAGTGATATGTTACACAAGGGCACAAGGGTACTGAAGTATAGAACTGCTATTTAAACATCCACCTATGTGAAAAGTGGGATTGTACCTCACTAAAAGGAGGGAAACATGTTAATTGTTTTCCTAACATTTTGAATATTTGCATGACAGGATGCAAAAGACACAGTCATTT
The DNA here is from genome assembly GCA_033439905.1 of Ceryle rudis. Classification (NCBI taxonomy): domain Eukaryota; kingdom Metazoa; phylum Chordata; class Aves; order Coraciiformes; family Cerylidae; genus Ceryle; species Ceryle rudis. Next base: position 23,993 of record JAAGNO010010362.1, read on the forward strand.
TATATTAACATATAATGTTATAGCATAACATTATTTATATTTAGTATTGTATTTTTAGCTTATATAGCCATTTTTAAAATCTTTCCTTTTCTGCACTGTTTATTCATCTATGT
>JAAGNO010010363.1:8403-19404 GCA_033439905.1 Ceryle rudis
ACAGCCCCAGGGCTCTCAGCCTTTCCTCAGCAGAGAGATGTTCCAGTCCCTTCATCATCTTTGTAGCTCTCCGTTGGGCTCTCTCTAGTATTTCCCTGTCCCTCTTGATCTGGGGAGCCCAGAACTGGACATAATACTCCAGCTGTGGTCGCACCAGTGCAGAGTAGAGGGGGAGGAGAACCCCCCTTGCCCTGCTGGCCACACTCTTCTATATGCACCCCAGGATACCATTGGCCTTCCTGGCCCCAAGGGCCCATTGCTGTCCCATGAATAACTTAATGTCCACCAGGACGCCAATGTCCCTCTTCATGGAGCTGCTTTCCAGTGGGTCTACCCCTAACCTGTACCGGTACACAGTGGTGTTCCTCCCCAGGTGTAGGACTCTACACTTGTCCTTGTTGAACCTCATTAGGTTTGCCTTTGCCCAGCTCTCCAGCCTGTCCAGCTCTCGCTGGATGGCAGCACAGCCTGCCGGTGTATCAGCCACTCCTCCCAGTTTCGCATCATCAGCAAACTTGCTGAGGGTCCACTCTGTCCCTTCATCCAGGCCATTGATGAAGATGTTGAATAAGACTGGACCCCTGGGGAACACCACTAGTTACAGGTCACCAATTGGATTCTGCACCCCTGATCACAAACCTCTGAGCACTATGGTTCAGCCAGTTCTCAACCCATCCCACTGTCCACTCCACTAACCCACGCTTCCTGAGCTTACCCACGAGGATGTTGTGGGAGACTGCGTCAAAAGCCTTGCTGAAGTCAAGGTAGACAACATCCACTGCTTTCCCTGCATCTACCCATTCAGTCACAAATGCTACTGCCTCGGTAATCTGGGACTCATTTTGGTCTCGTAGGAAGGTTTATGGACCAGTAAATATTTGCAATGTGTAGGACACTTTCTGAAGTCCTTTTCCACTAGTCTCCAAAGTGATTGAAGATTGCACTGGAAAGAAGGCCTCAAAAATGTATTTTAAAAAAGCTAAGAAGGTGTTCAGTGCATTTGTTTTCACTATTTGCTGTTTCTCCTAATTTGACTAGACTTGAAATTGGCCTTAGTTTTTTCTTAGTTCACGATGATTGATTCTGAGAAGTGCGGAACACGCCATTTCCCACGTGTGGAATGGGAGGAGTTGCAGGACCTTTACACCTCAGAACATACAGGCTAGTCCAGCTGAAACTGGCTTTCCAGAAACCAAATGAGTTTAAACTTTCCAATAAGCATTCAAAATTTTCTCAAACATAGTTAGGGACAAGAGGTCTTGAAACCCAAAGAGAGGATACGTGAAGCAGAAGGGTTTTTTTCCCCCAGTGAAACTGTGATGTGAAAAGCGGTGTAGAAATGCAAAGTGCTACTCAGAGCTGGCAGGGTCACCTGCCTTTTTCCTTGGAGGCAAAACACACAGCTACGAAATATTTTTTTCTCTGTGGCTCTTGCAAAGACTGTTGACATATTTTATACATAGAGCAGGCATGAAGATTTTATTATTTAATATTATCTTTATAAATCGCCTGTGTAATGAGATGCCAGTTTAGTACCTAGTCGTAGCTTTACCTGGTCCAAATTACCATTATGGTAATAGTGGTTATAATTACTGGTTATTACCATAAAGATGAAAATTAAGGACATTACTAATGGGGTTTTTTTTTTGAGGAATATTTTTGATACTGCACTTAACGACTCTTCCACTCTATTAATGCGTAAACTTTCATCAGCCAACCGGAGTTATCTGGTCGTTTGTGAAAGGGTCTCTGTAACAGAAACCTGCCCAAGCTATAGTTTTAAGAGATTCTTTACTGGAAAGGATTTCAGGGTTTTTTTACTGTTTTATTGTTTCTCCAATTGTCTCTCATCATACCAAATTTACAGACTTGATCAACACCGATCAACAATTGATCAGAATTGATCAACAATTGGTCAACACCTCAGATGACAAGATCTGATGGTTTTTAAAAAACACTGGTTTTTTAGTAAAAGCTATTACTGTTACATCGAAAAAAAATATTTACAATAATAAAGGCACGTGCAAGTCAAGTATGAGGTCGCACAAGTGACTACTAGCTAGTATAATGCTATCACCATCTGCAGAGAGACTCACAATCTTTAGAAGCCATATTGTGGGGCAAAGGGGTTACAAGGGACACTGCAGTCAAGAGGAAAGCAATTGCATATACACGCACACATAGTTGTGTCTCGTGCATGTGCATCTATCCACACTTATGTACTTAGTGGCTACAGACAGACATGTATATAAACACTTGAATATTATCCTTGCTCGTAAGCCTGTCTTTCTTAAGAATTCCATATGAAATTAGTGTAAGATAAAAGTTTCGTTCTGTCATCAGACATTCTGTGCCGTGAATAAAATTAGCATTTAAGAGATTCTAGGTTGGTTGCAAACCTTTTTGTTGTTGAAACCTGGATTGTGTAGAAGGCGTTAATTTTGCTCAATCGGATTTTATAAAAATGCTTTTTTTTGATTGCAACAGTATGAGATATTTGGTGTAATTTAACTCTGGATTTCTGAGGGGGATTTTACTGTCTGAGATAGAGTTGCCTATTCTCAAGGAAGCGAACTATTATACAACATGATGTTTTGTGCTACTGTGTAATGAAATGCTATAATTGATACAAGACTATCATACATTACAATATAAAATAAATTACCAGAGAAGAACAGCATTTTTCTAATCCTAGATTCCTTTATAAAGCATTTTGGATTGTTGCATTTTAAGGCAGTGACAATTATTCTCACCATATTCACTTGATTCATGAATAGTGCCATTTTCAAGCGTTTGTGTTTGGTTAACAGTGCTCAGAGAAAAAAAAAACCAACCCGTAACAAATAGTCAAGTGGCTATAAACCAGATCCTTCCACACTGACAGACTAATTAATCTGATCAGTCCTGAACACCAGTGTGAGCAGTCAGCATTCAGCAGCAGCCAGCTAGAGCAGTCACCTATAAACGCTCCCCAGTTGCCTTAGGGCTTCATGCTGCTCTCACCAAAGCCAAAGGCAAAATCTTTACTGATCCCAGCTTTTAGAAAATCAAATAACATTGACTCAGTAACTGGCACTTTCCCACAAAAAAAACTCAAACAAAAAAAAAACCCAAAAAACCAAAAAACAAATACAAAATACAAAATACTAAGCTGGGAATTTGCTTCTCAAAAGCTGAATCATGGAGTTCCTAAGGACGACTGCCTGTGATTTTGCCTGGCAGGAGCCTGCCCTCCCAAGAGTGGTTTGGGAGCTGGAGGATGAATCTGACCTCCTCTCGATTTCCTTGGCATGCACAAAATGAGCTGTGCAAAGCCATACCCAGCTCTGTTACGAGTGCAAATAAGTAGTTGCAAACTGGACTATTGTGTGCATAAATGTTAAGTGATTGCAACTAAATGGTCCTGCTGCGGTGTGTTAACAGCTCAGATTTTAAAGAAAATACATTCAAAACAATATTTTTAAAAAAGCTGAAGCCAAAATTGCTGCTCATGGAACAGCTAATACTGGGCATGTAGTATGAGTGTATGGGATTTGGGGTTTTTCTGAACTTTTCCATTTCTCCAGTTCATGAGCAGTCCTCCTCAAATTCTTAATTCACCCTGCAGGTCACAGCAACAGGATGGTAATTTTTTGCCATTTGAACAAAGCATTGTCTGGTAAGGCAAAGGAAGCTTGAATTAAATTCCTATCATCCTGAGAACACAGCAAATTTCTAGCAATAGGCTAGCAAGAATAATATGAAAAACCTAAATCGCAATTTTTGCATTTATTTATTTATTTTCCACAAAATTCTCTTTACGTTTCCTATCACATTATGAGTAGCAATTGCTGCCATAGACAAGCAGCAACCTAGAGCATCAGATATTCTCTGGTGGATCTTTCAGACCCAAACCTGCTTAGCTTTTAAGATTAGACAAGATCAAGCCTACTTAGACAAGGAAGGCCATCTGTTTTCAAGGATCCAGCTGCTATCCCTTCAAACACAACTCACTGTGGACTCCTGTAATTTATTAATCCCAGGATAAACCTGTAAGTCTGCAATATCATTGTTTGACTTCTTTATACCATTAGCTTGAACATTTTATCAACCACTGTGCAGGTAACAGTCAGAAAAAAAAAAGCTAAGGAGATTTGTCAACCCTCATAATTAATATCTCCCTTCTTTTAAGTAATCAAGACTCCAGTTTAGCACAGACTAAAGGACATTCTGTGTGGGGGCAGTTCAGAGGAGAAGACTAAAGACCGGCACGTCTTTCAGTACCTGGGACCCACGTTCGAGATGTTGCCTGTGCAAATTTGGTTTGAAATTGGTCCACACACACACAGAGCCAGGTGTGTGAACAGTAGGCACACATGATGCTATTTTGTTATTTTTAAATTGGCCATTTCTTCTTCAGAAAGGGGAAAGGTGAAGACTCCACTCGACCCAGGTGAAACTGCTTGCTTTTTTTTTTTTTTTTTTAAATCAAATAAGACTGGAGATATTTCAGCCCCCAGAATTTATGTGCTGGATTTAAAAGTGAAAAAGGCTTTTTCTCAGTCAGACAACTCCGAATTGGCTAAGTGACTGCATGGATGTTAATAAAACTTCCCTTCTGCCTGCAAAATGATTGTGTCTGGTCCCAGGTGGAGCATGATAAATCAATGCAAAAGCTACTTTTCTCAGAAAGTTATAAGTGACTAAAAAAAAGGGTTTAGAACGTTAAGTGCCGTGTTAGTTGCTGTTTCAAAGTGTTACTGCTGTGATGGTGCAATCCACCTGCTAAAAGCATATTTAACAAGATAAAATAAATACATCTTTTTATATATGCACAAGTAGGTAGTTGGTAAATCCAGCCTGTTAGTCCTTACAGTGTACTTTCCTGGAAAGCTCTGAAAGAGTCTCTCATTCAGGATTCTCACCTCATTATGTGTCTCCTAAGAGCACCACAAAGATGTGCAGAGCTATCCCATCTTTTTGCCTGGGCAGAGCCTGTGGTCCTGCTCTGCCCGTGCTCTCTGCCTAGAAAACAGCAGGAGGAAAGGGTGCCTCAGGGCTTTCCATTTTTGGACTTTGCATTTCTGGATCTTCCCAAATGTCTTTTTGAAGCAGTGGAAAGTGAGCATTCAATTGTGTGTTGTCTTAAATAACTCCTTTCTCATTCCTTCAGCCCCTCTGGCCTTTTTGTGGGTAAAGCACTTGATCTCGTGTTGCTGCTCTGACTGTCACACTGTTGGCTATCTCTTCTCTACTAGCCCATCCTCCACCCCCACCCCATTTTATCATGACCCAGGGCACTCTCCCTATCTACAAATGTGGTGACATGGCTGGATCTTTAATTACCAGCGGGTGGTAGCTCCACCTTTGCAAAGGACTGAACAAAGTACTCTTAGATCATCTCAGCTGCTTCCAGCAAGTGCTCAGTTCTCTAAAATAATGGTATATCATGTAGCGTTGCAAACTGTAAGGGTTAAAAATCTTATATTTTTATTTTAATCGATTAAGGGCTCTATCTACTTGTTTGGGAGCTTTTTGAATTATGTAGTTAACTTATTCATGAAACAGTAAGCGTTAGAATTCTCTCTGCCATTCCTTCTCTCCCGCTCTTTCTTTGACTGTCACGTGGGATTTTACAAGAGTACGTGATTCTGGGAGCTAATGTTTTGGATGAACTCAAAACACTGAAGAAATTACTGTAAAAAAAAAGAAAAAAAATGAAAATCTATATTTGTAGTTAAGAATCCTTCCAAACCGACATGAAAGTAATTTTATTTGTGGTTAGGTCACATTTCTTCACCTTCAGTGTAGCACAAGGCAACAGGGAGGAATTGCCACAGGTTACATTCTAAAGCCCTGTTAGTGGCAGGGAAGCAACCTCCACACTTTTATACATCATTTCCTGGCATCAAAATGTCCTAAAAGGTCTTCAGGCAAACTCAGTGAGACTCAACAGATGTACTGTTGTTGTGAAAGGGCAGCTTACAAACCATTCTCTATAATCTTTGTTATTCTAATAATTGCGGACTGTTTAACTGGTTATAAAAATGTAGTAAAAAGAGAAACCAAATCACAAAGGCAATTCAACAGAAAACTGATTCACTTTGATAACAAAGGTTAATTTTAAGGGCTCCTGAAACTGGCCGTGGTTGAAGTGACATGAACGCTGCCGTTACGAAAGTGCCTGGACAGTTGGAATGCCTGACCCAGGGAATCTGAACCATCGCTGAACACTAATCAGATCATCACATAAGACTATCCATTGATATAGTCATGTGAAAGCATGGAGAAACACAGCCTATAGAGCACCTATTGGTGGGCTACCAACTCTTGAAAGGCTTTGGTAATACCCAGACAGGAGTAAAGAACATGCCCAGCCTAGGCGGAAAATAGCTGCAGTGGAAGGACACCTGAAGAAGACAACTGCAGCACAGTAAGCTAACTGACTTGGTTGACCAAACATGCTGCTTGCAGAAAGATGGCCCCATGAGGTCATAACATACACTATGAGGAGCACCAACAATGGCCATGCCTTTCATTTGTGAGGTCAGTATGAAATTCTGTGCCCAGCCAGCAGTACTGTCATGGAGAGCAGAGAGACCATGAGCTCTATCTTGTTTCAGCAGTGCTGGCCTGAGCAAAGTGTGGATAAATGTGGTTCAGGATTTTCCTGCAGCATTGGGACTGAAATCAAGCAGGAGGTATCACCTTCATGTGTCCCCTCCTAAGCTATTTACTCTGACCTTCCCTTGTAATTAATGGAATAAAAAAAAATAGACTCAAAAAAGAGCAGTGATTCATCTTATCCAACACAGACATTTAAGCCAGGGGAATCAGTCTCTTCTTCACCAGCTCTTTCTCCCCAGGGAGACGGGGGACGGACCCAGGGAGCCCAGGGAGATGGGGAGAAGGGAGCCTGGGATGAACCCCAAACAACCCTTTTTGGTCAAGAAGGGCTGAGCCAGCCTGCCCTGCAAAGGCACTCACAGACTGGGGCCGCATCACAGCAGCACTCTATGTCAGAACATGTACACTGCCTCTGACTCCTTTAACACAAAACTCAGAGCTTGAAAAATAACCAGTAGCGCTGCAGATATTAATTGAGTAGTTCAGGGTTGCAATGCTTTCCTCACATAGGAAATTACTCCCTCAGTTACTGATGGTTACTCAGCGACTGCACGCGTGACCCCAGCGCTGACATCTCTTGGCTTTCCACTGCTTGGTTCCACCACCCCCCTGTTCATTTAGTACCACCACTTCCCTTTAAAACCACCTGAAAAGAAAATGATGCCAGAGCAGGGAGGGAAGCTGGACTCTGTAAGAAACATCTTACAGAGATGACCTCTAGATCCTCCGCAAGGAGGGTATGTTTTGAGGATTCCAAGAGAGCCTTGTGGCTGTATGGGGACCAAGCACACTTTTCTAGGTCCTTTTCAAAAAACTGCTGGCTGATGCCACCGTGAGAAGATGGATTGCAATCTACCAATAACTGCATCTAAACAAGCGCTCCAAAATGGATCCGATGGGTGCAGTCTTATAGAGGAGATCCTTAACAGGTGCAAAAGCAAGATTTTCTTCCAGTGCCCGGGGCACCTTAATAGTACGTTTATTTTTCCCAATCTAATATCCTATACATATAGCATAGAAGGTATAGGTCGACATAGCTCCTCTGACTTGTTAAAGCAGTGTTGATTTACTCCACAAAAGCATCTGACTCAGGAGTTGAACCAGCAGATGTACAATCAAGCAATCTCGGTTCCCAGGTAGGTAGGCGGTTTGTGCTAAAAAAGCACTAGCAAAGCTTATTTGGTTTATCATTTGGTGATTATTTTGTCTGGTAATTGCCAACATCCCGTGTTAAGTCTGACAAGAATTAACTTAGGCTTTGGCAAATACTGGTGCTTTCCTTCACGTTCCCCCCCTGATAAAGATAGTCTGACTTTGATGTTGTTTAAAGCAGTCATAGTCTTTGTTCTTCAGAAATGATAAAGCATTCCTAATTCTGAGTTTTATAATACTACAATATGGAGAGACAGATTTTATCTTAATAACATCTATATTATGATAAAGAACCAGCTACATGACAGGAAAGTGAACATTTCAGTTCATCTACAATTCTACGTACATCAAAAGACACTACATGTGAGAATGATATGCTAAAACTTCCCATTATGCAGTTTGGAAACACATCTATTTATTCCAAAGGAATTGGTATTGTTACGAGTAACCTCAACGGCTGATCTAGATAATGTTTCACAGCCCAAACTGATACTTTAATTACAGTGTAATAAGATACTGATCTTATTTCTGTACATCTTCTGAGGTATTTCTGAATGTAAAGAGCTGTTCCTGATACAATAATTGCCAATAATAACACAAGCGCTATCCCTCCCAGCTATGTTGTGACACCCAAACTGTTGTTTGTATTTAATGCAACCAGCGATGAAATAGGATAAACTCAACAGGAATTCTATTTCCAGAAAAAGGTAATAATTTCTGTGAAGGAGCAGAGAATCAAGCTGAACCCATTCCTCACCCCAAAGAGAGAATTAGTCATTTATTCTACATAGAACAACACAATAACCAAAGTCCCCCGCGCCTGCCAGTAGCAGAAGATGTGAAAATACACAGAATAAACCATACACGTGTAAGCGTTCCCTTCATATGCACACTGGCAACTGCATACTGATATTTTAAAAAGCTCTCTCTCTCACGCCTAGGCACTTTCGTTCATATAGGTGAAATATAGACTCCTAGGTATTTACGATGGGCCCGATTCCGCCTACCTTGCTCCTATCGAGACGCATCTTACCCTGCAGTAGCCCCACTGAAATCAAGCAGAGATAATGTTCTTCAATCTGAGTATGGGTGGCAGATTCCACCTATATATAGCATGTCTATATTGATCTCCATTTTAAGTGGTTAATTTAGCTCTGTATCAGTGAATTAAATATAAATTATCTGCTAGCACAAAAGCAGCTTGGGAGCAATTACAGTGCCCTATCTTCCCCCACCCCAAATACGCTAAATATCAATGTGTAATATGCAAATCCTAGTGGTTTTTTTACACTAACCAAGTTGAATTCTTAATACCAGACAAGAAGAAAATCATAGCTTTACATACACCAGTAGATGTAATAAATAATGAACAGCACTAACAGCTTAACATCATAAGGAAACAGATGGAAAACTTCCCTCCAGAGATCATTGCATCCAGTATTAGAGAATGAGTTTCTGGACGTGCACAGGGTGAACAGTTCAAGTCTGAATTACAATGAGGTTGGTAACACTTTTTTTTATTATAAATGTAGGAATTTCATGTCTTCCTTTTAGAAAGTACTGCTATTATAGCATTCATCTGTTTCACTAAAGACATGAAAAGCAAAAGGCAAAATCTTAAGCTGCTAAAGTGTGCATAGCACAATCAAATCAAGATCTCGCTCTGGGAGTGCCTTGGCTGGGTTTGCAGAATACAGCAGGGCTACAATGCCATCATCTGTCCAGGAAATGCAACAGAACCCAGAGTGGAAGCCAACTCTTGACTAGCAGTGTTTATCTGCACTACTGAAAACCACTAGTAAGGCAATAGCTACTGTATTTGTAGGTCAATGACTATTATATGTTTAGAGAATTATAACCAAACAACGTCCAATCTGTTTCGCTGATAACATTTCCTTTACCACACCAAGTGGCTTGGTTGTATGTTCAAAGTCCCTTTCAAACCGTGGATACGTGAAATGGAGATTTCTCTGGGAAGTGAAGCACATCTGCTTTGTTTCAATAAACCACACTGGGGAAGAGAACAATTATCACATTTTAGGTGCATTTCTTTGCCTTTTTTTTTTTTTTTTAATATATATACGTGGTGTCCAAATAACATCTGTGCACCATCTCACTGGAAGCAGCCCAGCTACAGCAAGATGTCATGTCATGCTTGAATCCTTCAGCTACACTCCCCTCGATGGCCAGTTGAGCCCATGGCTTCTCTAACTTTCTAATTTGTGCACTTGTCTGTGCTGCAGGGACTGCAACAGCTCCTGCCTCCCTCATCTGCCATCAGGAAGGTCTCCAAGTATGGTGCAAAACTCTACTCCTAGACAGACTGTCTTTCAAGTCTCTGTTCTAGCAGCATCTATTTGCCACGAATGCAACTATACTTCGTATAGATTTTTGTGCAAATAGTAATAATAAATTAAGCTTTTCAAGAAGAAGGAATTCTTCTCCCTGCTTCCTTCCTCCATCCTCTTCATACCCACCCCATCCATTTTACAGACCACAACGGAAACACAAAAAGTAAATGCTCTGTTCAGGGTCTCAAAATCCAATTCGGCACAGCACGCCCAAGCCAATCGAGCTCCGCTCTGCTCTGTCAGCTGTTAGACAGCACTGCTTCCAACATCAGATGGATTCAGAGACCGCTGCTTTCCATTACGGCTGAAGATATATAAACATAATTGAAACTTGTATTGATTTTGAAGCCAAAACCTCTAGATGACTAAAACTCTGGGGCAACTGTAGGGTCAGCCAGAACACCTTTGGTAACAAGGTAAGGAGCGGAAGCTGATATTCTCCTGACAAACCCGCTAAGCTTATAAATGTCTAACACTCATTACGTTATACACGATGCTGGCCAATAATTTCTGGTTGCTGTTCCAAGACACAAATTGCTTCCAAATGTGGGACTGTACAGAAATAAATGGAAGAGGTCCAACATCAGAATGTGAAACACCAAAGAGTTATTTTAATAATAAGACGACTCAATGGGTCTGTATTGCACAGTTTGATACTGAATCAAATAACTCTCCTCTACAGCACCTACAGTCTATTGCAAACTGAGAGTTAGTGATGGATGCACAGAGACTGACTATAAAAAAATGAAATAAGAGGTGGAACAAACAGCTTTCCAAAATAATAATAATAATAATAATAATAATAATAAACCAAACAAAAAAAAAAAAACAAAACAACAAAAAAAACCCCACACCCAAAGTACTCCGGGGATGCTGAGGCGGATACAAATCC
>JAAGNO010010363.1:29048-39359 GCA_033439905.1 Ceryle rudis
GCTGCAGGCAGGAAAAAATAAACCCAAATATATATATATATATATATTATAAAAAATCAGCTGAACCAGCAGCTTGGCAGGTTTTACTTCCCAGTTCCGCGAGCTCCCCACTTAGATCTGTGCAAGCCCTGCCTGAGAGCTTGTGGAACAGGGTGCAGTGAGTGAAGCTGGCACAGCTCTTCCACTCTGTCATCCTCTGATCACCACGAGACAGCCAAAATAAGGGCTCACAAGCAGTCCTCATTCAATCAGCTCCAGAAAAAATGCAAATAAGCTCAACAACAACAACAACAACAAAAACCCCTTCTTCTTTTTTTTTCTTTTTTTCCTGGTGCAATTATGGTGCCTATAAACACAACTTCAGCTTCAGTCTCACAGTTTATATTGCTTCTGGAAACTCCTGAGACATGCATAATCTTACTGAGCAAAATCCTAGCCCCACATAAGTAATTAGCAAAACTCCTACCCAATTTTACAAGCAGAATTTTGCACACCATGAGCAGTTTTTGTTTAAATCCAGAATTCAAGCATGAATATATATATAAAAAAAAAGATAGATTACTATAGCTGTAATAAAAATATATACAAGTACATTCATATATTTAGAAAAAGGAAATAAAGGAAGGATATTTGCTAATAGAATACGTAACAGTTTACATCTGCTAGTTTAGTTGCAGGGAATTAGACCAGATGTTGAAAGTCTGTCATCTTTTATTTTGAAAGATATTCTTTCAGTGTATATAATCTGGTGTGTCAATTAAAATATGTTCAAGAGTAAATTTCTTCCTCAGCGTTATAAACTTACTGTGACAGGGTGGCTGAGTCATGCTTGTCTGAATCGCTTCAGATTTTCTACGTGCCTTCAACCAGACTTAATTCCTCGCAGACATGAAGAGGACCAGTTCCTCGGTTGTGCCAGCTGGGAGGGCACGATATGACTTTCAAAGGCTGGCATGCAGAGCGGGATGTCCTTCCCATTAGTTTGCTGCAAACCTGTGTTCTCCCCAGAGACAGAAAGCTGTTTCTTCTCACTGCTGTCTTTTAAAGCCGAAGATGTTTGGTGAATGTGCCCTCTAACTAGATGGGGGAGCAGGGAGCAAGGCAGGAGACTGGCTATTTTAAGACAGATTAAGATATTAAGTCCCCACACCTCAGCTCACCTCAAGATACCTAACTATCTTGGAGACTTTTAAACTGAGGGACTCCACCCAGCACATGACTCGTTAGCTTCTCCCTCACAGACTTAATTCTTTCAACACTCAGTTCTTTAACTGACTCTTTCTTGTAAAATACACCTTGTTGTAATCGTGCTGTTTGAGAAACATACAGATAAGTCTTGTAGAAATTTGGAGAGATGCACTGACCCAAAACCACGGTGTTGTTGCCCAGACCTCGAGGTAGAAGCACCTGTGCATAGACATGCATGCAAGGCAGGTGGCACAGCAAGCTCCCTACGTGCAGCTGGTCCCTTGGCCCTAGCACATATCCAGGTACCAAATATAACTTTATGTAGGATTTTCCATTGTTTTTTTCATCTCTCATCAGGGAAGGTAAGTGGTGTGTAAGAGTTCAGCCTGGCAGAAGGGAGACTGCCCTCACCACCAGCTTCTTCAAACCTCTGGATGTCTTTAAATTTACACAAAGTGCTGGCACCTGCTGGGACAATCCTAGGGAGACACCCTCTTTGCAGGGTCACCTACCACCTCCTTGACACACTTTGGGGTCTGCTGTGTGCTGGCTGCTCCCCAGAGGTTCTGTCTCTGCTCCTCTGCCACTGGTAACAAGGCCTGACAACCTCTCCTGACAGCCACTGCCACAGTAAAGGGGGGCTTGTGTTCTATCTAACCTACACCTCTTTGCTGAAACATTGGTCCAGTTTTAGTTGTCTCCTCCCTGAGAAGCATGAAGGGCAGATTATCTGCCTCTCCTAAGGCAAAACTGCACCCATTTCTTTCAGACTCAGCTAATCGGTCATTTGTTCTCAGCTCTGCATTTCCCAGTGGTCTCTTTTGAGTTGTTTCCAGCTGGGTCTCACCTATCTTCAAGTGCAGTACCCCAAAACCTGACATAACCTTCCAGTTGACACCATGCCAGTGCTGAAAAGAGCTAAACTTTACATCTTCTTACATACATGTAGGAATAGGAAGGTTTTCATTACAGCATGACACAGTAGACTCACGTTCAGCTTCTGATCTACTGCAGTTCCTAGAATTTTTTAGATTTATGGACTTATTTATTTGAAGAGCTGATCCTTTGGCATTTGTCATTTGTACTTTGGACATTTCCCTGTTAAATTGCATATTTTTCTTTCTCTTTCTTTTTTTTTTTTTTGGAAGGGGAGGTATATCTCAAATGTATCAAGCCATTTGAAGCCTGCCCTCAGCACCTCAGAGGGTGCTGGGTCCTCGCCGCTGTCTGTAAATGCAACAGGCTCATTCTCGAGTCCATCATCATCACCATTGGCTTTACTGCCAAAGACACTGAGCAATCACAGGGCCACAGCAGCTTCCTGCCGAGCCCTTCTTGACCAAAACTTTCCATTTTGATAATGAGCTAATCACCACTACTCTCCGAGTAACATTTTCCAGCCTGTTTCGTGCCCACCACGCAGTAGATCTGTCTGGACCACACACTTGCTGCACTCGCCTGTGAGCTCTCTGCGGGATACGCCGTGACCAGACATGCATTTGCTTCTGTCAGTGAGATCTGTCACCCTGTCACATAAGGAAATAAGACCAGTTTGACAAATCCATGTTGGCAGCTACTCCTTCCCCGCTCCCTTCCAGGTGTCTGATTATTTGCTTCGGTGTTTTTTTGCAGGAATAGGTGGTGCACTGACAGGTTCACATTTCCCCAGAGGTTCTTTCCCCCTGCCCTCAACAACAGGCACCCTACCTCTCCTTTCCCAGCCCTTCAGAAGATATGGCAAGAGCTCAGCATTAGCAAATTCCCACAGAAAATCTCCAACGGCATTTCAACCCCCCTCGCCCCCCGTCCCAGTTCCTTGAGCATCTTAAGATTTAGATCAGGAGGTCTAGACAAATTTGAAAGCACCATATTTATTTAGAGAGTATGCGTTAACTTGGTGCTTTGAATTTGGTTTGAGGGCTTGTTTGTTTTCAGCGTTATATTAGTTACATAAATCTCTTTTTTTTATTCCTGCATGAGAAGTTTGCTGTCGACTAAGACTGTATACAAAGACTGAGTCACTTCCTTTGAGGCACACTATGTTAAAACATGGGATGAGTGTCTGAGATCTCCATTTTGTTGTGAAGAGCTAAAATAAAGAAATCTTCCAAGAGCAGCTGGCAGAAAATATTTGTTACGAAAGCTGCCAGCTACTAGAGAAAAGTGGCTTATTTATACAGGGGCACCACTGAGACAGACTGAAGAGACAGACTGTGCTGGATTTAGAAAATTAAAATCACCAGAGTGGACAAGGCTGTGAAAACTATGTAATATAAAAAACGAATCTTGTAACCCAGCCGCACCTGCATCTGGCAATCTCATTCATGCCTTCTGCGGGAGATGAACCTTCTTGCTCTATCAAATAAACCCCATAATTACATTGCTTAAGTAGGATATTAAGTGGCATCATATTAAGCCATTACATGACCCTTGTCATCATCAGCCCTGCCAGGCAGTGAGGAGAGCGGTTGCTCCCTGCTGATTTCTCTGGGTATCTATTTAAACATACTGTGGTAATTAGAAACATCTAAATAAAGCCCTGCCCAGGATTACAAGAGCTGAAGGGAAGAAACCTTTCTTGTCTGGTGGCTACAATGCCCTTACTACTGTTGTTGTGTGTGTGCACACATCCCTGACAACGTCCCTCGTTTGATATGATCGAAAGCTCTGTGGGGTAAGAAAGCAAAGGGGTTCAAAGGAGGCGTCCTCTTCCTCCTTCAATTGACTGAGCCTTTGCCACTGGCAAAGAGGATCTTTTCGCAGGGCTTGAAAGACAACTCTGCCAGTTCCCCCTGCTTTACCCCTTTATGCCTTTCTCTGAAGGGAAACCTGCAGGTTTCAGATGCCAGCTTCATTCTAGGCGTCCTTACTAATTACCTGAGCCGCTATCATTAACTGCAGCACGTATATTGATCACTATCATGAACATTGCCTTTCTAATATGCAGTGTCTGTGAATCAAACTGTGTCACAGATGTGGATTTCAATGACAAGGTGTGTCTGAGTGCATCCCACAGATTTCCCTTCCTTATAGTTGAATCAGAAAAAAAAAAATCATTTAACAAAAAAAAAACCATCAGTAAAGTTTCTGTCCTTTAGCTCTATCTGAGGTAATATGATTTGCTCAGAAGCACTACTGGGCACCCGGTCCTGGGGAACATTTCAGCCTCAGGTAGGAGAAAACCCCTCGCTGACCGTGAAAAGTGTTTGGGAACATGCTTCCAGACTGGATTGCCTCCCAGATTTAGGAAACAGATGGCCTAGAAAGGTTTACATTCATTTTTCAAAGCACCAGTTTTAGCATTCGTCTCTTCACTGAATTGTGTTGCAACAGCGAATGTCTTCGCTTTCCACAGGAAAAACACCACAAAAGGGTTTCAAGTTCCGTGCTGTGCTGCTGTCCCTGCTCCTCTCTCACTTGCAAGATTTCCCCCTGCAATGCCTGGGCTCAGATGTTGCTGTGCTTGCCAGTGTCTGTCACGAGCAAGCTCACCAACAGGCAGTACTTCATCTCACTGTCAAGTAATTACAGTGGTGGACACACTTTGTAATAACGCTTTTATTTCACAGGAAAAAGTCACAGACATCAAAGATCTTTGTGAAAAGATACCTAAGGAGAAATAGAAGTTGTCCACTTGAATAACAAAAGCAGCCTTATATGTTATAGCCAAGGGCCAAAGCACAAGGGGTTGAGACATGCCAGTAATACAAATGATTTTGCCTGAACTCTTTGAGACAGTCACACGGAAAGGGCTCATCTGAGAGATAATTTGGTATTAATGCACCGCCTGTTAACAACCTATTCCCTTGTTGCCCTCCTTCATGACTGGGTTGTATTCTAGGTTGGGAGGGCCCATTTCTCTCCGTGAGATGGTTCAAACTACATATGAGGCACTACAAAATTTGGCCAATATTTTACCCTGGATACAGATGATGTCTTTTGCTAGCAAGAAGAGTCACGCACGTAACCACTAAAACTTCTCAGTGCCTGGCCATGTCATTTATCCACATAACTGGTGGATATATAGGTGCATAACTGCACACTCCCAGCCAGCCTGGGGGCGGGGGGGAGAGGAGTGTGAGCGGATGCGAACGGTAGGTTAACTAGTAATCCTCCGGCCTTTTTAGCCCAGAATTGCTATTCCAAAACAAACACGTTGCAATAGCTGCTCTGGAATAGCTCACTAGGTGTCCCTGGTTTCCTGAAGAAGATTATTTCTTCTGAATAATCACCACCCTCTGGAAATACTGTGGCTTTTCTTCAAATAGCATGCCCTAGTGGGAGCTACTCCCAAGCAGCTATTGGGAGATGGTGCATTCTGCAGCAGTTGTTACAGCCAGTTTGCTCAGGTAGAGAAGGTCAGTGGAGGTGTTGACTAGAAATCCTCTTGGACCAACTTACCTGGAGGTTAAGGAGTAATTTTCTTTGGGATGGAGTGGAAGATTTTTACCAAGCACTTCCTGTATGTGCACAACTGATGCTATTAAAAAAAAACCCAGAAAGAGTGAAGTTTATTTTTGTCTCTTGTTGTCTGCACCTCAATCACAGTATAGAAATACTCTGGTCCAGCGACTGCCTGCCTGGTGAAGGGCCCATATTCATTCCACCTCCAGGGTTTCCATTAACACAGCAGTTACACCGTCGTTTGGGCAGCAAGCCCAAGTCAAGCACTGCTTCATTTGATCTGCATCTGTCCTAAAGCAATACCCCTCTGCTCTTGCCATCCTCATCTCCTTCTGAGGCAGCAGCGGGGCTGTTTTTGTGAGGAGCGGCTGCCTCCGGTTGACAGCAGAACACTTTGAAGCGATCACGCTGAGCAGGCAGAGGCGCTGCTATGACTTGCTGTCGACAGCACGTTACAGTGACCTCTCTGCCTTTCTTTCCCACTTCACATGAGGACCCAGAAAGGAAAGGCACCCTTGTGTGCATGGTAACCATTCAAATATGCTGCTTTTTGACGATTCTTTCAAGGTAATGGAAAGCAATTTTCTTGAAAGAGGAGAATGCTCAAATACCACGGATCCCACCGTCCCCTTGGTTTTGGCACCGTGGAATTTACCGGCAGCCCTTACACTTCTCAGCGACTGAAATTTTAGCATTCCTGAGGTCCCAGGTCAAAACTGGCCCATTTTTACTGCCAGATTCTATTGTCAGGATATCAAATTACTATTTCATATAACCTCTCCCTAAGGGAATTTATAGGTCTGATATTCTAATGGATACTTTTACTTCTTGTAGCAATTCCACACATTTTCACAAGTCCACGTGCCTTTTAGATTAAGAAAAGGCCCCAGCTAGGATAAGGAATTTGTAACATAGTGAGGTTGCCATCCCGCTGATCTAAGAAAGACAGAATTTTGTTGCTTATTTGATTTATATTTTTTTGCTGTATTACCCTGAGAAACCATGAACAGAACCATGAGCACGTCCTTGTAAATCCTTTCCATTAAAATGTTTCGATTTGTGAAGGTCATTCTTTGATGAGGAAAATATCGGGTAGTCCCAGCATCTTTAAAATCTAGGATCTCTATGACAAATTTAGGACTGAAAAAAGTGTTATCTCACTGGATTCGTTTTGTAAGACAGATGAGGGGGAGATTAGGTGGGGAATATTTATTCTGAATGACCTTAGGTTTTCTCTAAGGGAGAAATGATAGCGGCTCTTGAGTCATAAAATTAGGTCTATTTATCTATTGCTAATGATAACAGTGACCTCTTGTGGAAATTTCGAGAATCTTTTCTAACTCATTTTAGCCTGGTTGTAGTTTTGGATCTCCTTTTGTCATTTCTAATACATTTGTTCCCGTTCATAAAAGAATAACCAATTTAAGGTAGCCCCTTCACTCTTGGCCAAGTTTATGAGTAGAATTCCTAATTTCAATGTACCAGCTCTTTCAGTTAGAAAGGGAAATACTACAAATATGTTGCTATTTTAGAAAAGAGTTGTTGTTGTAAAAAGGAAATGGATGGGCCTCAGGTATCCTACCATATCCAGAAGTCACAAACAGATATAAGGGTAGAAAGGAGGACTCCAGGAACTACCGACCTGTCAACCTCACCTCTGTGTCTAGGAAGATCATGGAGCAGATTCTCCTAGAAGCTCTGATAAGGCACATGGAGGACAGGGAGGTGATCAAGGACAGCCAGCATGGCTTCACTAAGGGGAAATCCTGCCTGACAAACCTAGTGGCTTTCTATAATGGAGTGACGACATCAGTGGACAAAGGCAGAGCTCTAGCTGTGATTGATCTGAACTTCTGCAAGGCCTTTGACACGGTCCCCCAACAACATCCTTCTCTCCAAGTTGGAGAGATACAGATTTGATGGGTGGACTGTTCAGTGGATAAGAAATTGTCTGGATGGTCACATCCAGAGGGTAGTGGTCAATGACTTGATGTCCAGATGGAGAGCAGTGACAAGTGGTGTCCCCCAGGGGTCTGTACTGGGGCCTGTACTGTTTAATATTTTCATCAACGACATAGACAGCAGGATCAAGGGCACCATCAGCAAGTCTGCAGATGACACCAAGCCGAGCGGTGCTGTCGATACCCCAGAGGGATGGGATGTCATCCAGAGGGACCTGGACAAGCTGGAGAGGTGGGCCCAAGGGAACCTCAGGAGGTTCAACAAGAGCAAGTGCAGAGCCCTGCCCCTGGGCCAGAACAATCCTTGTTATCAACACAGGCTGGGGGAGGAGGTGACAGAGAGCAGCCCTGCAGAAAAGGACTTGGCGGTGCTGGTGAACAAGAAGCTGGACATGAGCCAACAATGTGCACTTGCAGCCCAGAAGGCCAATTGCATCCTGAGCTGCATCAATAAGAACATGGCCAGCAGGTCGAGAGAGGGGATTCTGCTGCTCTACTCTGCTCTGGTGAGACCCCACCTGGAGCACTGTGTCCAGCTCTGGAGCCCTCAGCACAAGAAGGACATGGACCTGAGGAAGTGGGTTCAGAGAAGGGCAACAAAAATGATCAGGGGGCTGGAGCACCTCTCCTATGAGGGCAGGCTGAGGGAGCTGGGTCTGTTCAGCCTGGAGAAGAGAAGGCTCTTGGGGAGACCTTATAGCTTTCAGTAGCTGAAGAAGGCCTGCAGGAAAGCTGGAAAGGGGCTGTTTCCAAGGGCATGTGGTGATAGGACGAGGGGCAATGGTTTGAAACTAGAGGCGGTTAGATTCAGATTAGCCATTGGGAAGAAGCTCTTTCTTACAAGAATGGTGGAGCACTGGAACAGGTTGCCCAGGGAGGTGGTTGAAGCCCCATCCCTGGAGACATTCAAGGTCAGGCTTGCTGGGGCTCTGAGCAACCTGCTGTAATTGAGGATGTCCTGCTCACTGCAGGGGTGTTGGACTAGAAGACCTCTGAAGGTCCCTTGCAACCAGGGCATTCTACAACTCTATGATTTCGGTATTTTCCAATTAAAGCTGTTATATCTGTTTGAGAAAAAGCAGCTTGTTTGTGCTTCCTAAATTGAAAATGTCAGTAACCTTGAAGTTGGTTTCTAATGAGTCAATAATAACTGCACCTGGGATAACGAATTTGTCTTTTCCCTTCAAAGCCTTTTCAAACCCATCATTACTTTAGGCACAAAAGGTATCTTCAGATTAGTGACACAGGATGTTTTGTACCATACCACTCCCTTTGGTTTCCAGCTGGATGTCATGCCATTTTGGAGTTGAGTTGAGCCTTCATGCCATGGCTTCTTGAAGTCACAAGACAGATGTCTGGTCTGCAGTTAGCTAAGAGCCTGAGGTTTGTACCAGAGCAGCTGAGTCATAGAATCACAGAATCATTAATGCAATTGAAATGGATGCAAGCTAGAGCACAGGAATTTCCACCTCAACATGAGGAAGAACTTTACTATAAGGGTTACAGAGCCTGGACCAGGCTACCCAGAGAGACTGTGGAGTCTCCTTCTCTGGAGACTTTCAAGACCCATCTGGATGCGTTCCTGTGTAACCTGCCCTAGATTCTATGGTTCTGATCTAGCAGGGGGGTTTGGACTCCATGATCTCCAGAGGTCCCTTCCAATCCATAACATTCTATGATTAAGGTTATAAACGACCTTAAAAATCATCAAGTCCAGCTGTCTACTAAATATTATCATCACCACTAAACCATGTCCTGAAGTGCCACACCTACATGTTTTTTGAACACCTCCAGGGACGGTGACTCCACCCCCTCCCTGGGCAGCCTGTTCTGAGGCCTCACCACTCAGGAAAAAAAAAATTCCTGCTATCCAACCTAAACCTCTCCTGGCACAACTTGAGCCCATTTCCTCTTGTCCTCTCACTGGTCACCTGGGAGAAGAGACCAACCCCCACCTCACTACACCCTCCCTTCAGGGAGCTGTAGAGAGCAGTAAGGTCTCCTCTCAGCCTCCTCTTCTCCAGACTCCCAGCTCCCTCAGCCGCTCCTCATCACACATTTTCTCCAGACCCTTCACCAGCTTTGTCCCATCTACAGTCTACTAAAGGGGCTGGTAACTTTTGCAGAAAGACAGGATGAATAAAAAAAGAGCATCAACATCTAATTGTCACTGGAAGATCTACCAGATCTCTGTAGTCAAAACCTGTGTACCTTCCAAAATGTCTGTCAACAGCTAGGAAAGGCTTTTTTTTTAACCTGAAAGAAAATTAGTCGAAGAAAAGGGAACTAAGGAGGATGCTGGAGAGAGAGTCTAGGTGAGACTGTAATTGTCAATAAAGAATCCAAATTCCTGAAGCAGTGAATGGAAATGCTGGACTAAGACACAGGAACTCAAGAGGATCAAATGCAGAGATGAACTACTTCAACCACCAAGGAAGAGGAGGAAGCTGTCCAGCTCCTGCAGGCAAAAGGAGGTCTGTAGAAGGTTATGGTTACTCTGCACAGTTACAGCTGGGCTGGAGAACATGGAAGGGAAAATCTGGAAAGCATAAACCAACCACTGAGCCTAGAGACTTTTTGCAGTCTTTGCTCTGACCAGTCCATGTCTGTGGTAGGTGAAGAATCAAAATCCCATCATGATGTCAGTAGTCTGAAGGGATTGAAAGGAGAATGTTATGAAGAGAAAGAAAAGAAGGAAGGAAGGAAGGAAGGAAGGAAGGAAGGAAGGAAGGAAGGAAGGAAGGAAGGAAGGAAGGAA
>JAAGNO010010363.1:45605-57358 GCA_033439905.1 Ceryle rudis
GTGTGGGCTGCCCTGGGTGACCCTGCTCTGGCAGGGGGGTTGGACTCGATGATCTCCAGAGGTCCCTTCCAACCTCTACCAGTCTATGATTCTATCTGACAACACCCTTCTGACAGCAGCTCAGTTCTGGTCAGACTGTATTTACCCCAACTCTAGCTCATAACCCTCAGAGAGTGAAAAAGCTTTCCCATAAACCCAAACTCTTATAAATTCAATCTGGTTTATTCCAAATATCACATAAATTAAATACATTTCCCATGAATATTGCAAATATACATGAAATGAACATTGCAATTTTTAAAAAAAGTTTTGGCTTTGCTTATGCAACAAAAATTGCCAAATGTGGTTAGAACATGAACTTCTCCTGTATTTACTAGATACAAAAAGGTGCAGATTAATAATTTATATTTATACATATGTACACACTCCATTTCGCAACTAGCTTTAAAACAGTAAAAAATGGTTTCAAGTTTATCTACATTAAACATACTCATTTAAATCTGGTCAGAAGCCCCAGATAAGAGTTGATACAATCATTTCACAACTGCAAAATTAAGGCGCTACCAAAAATACCAGTTCCACTAGTGTAAAATGTAATAGGAATAGAGAGTGTACAGCTTTCTATTTATCAATTTAAAAGTGGACTGGAGAACGAGGAAAAAGGAGCAGTAAGAAACATGACAAGATCTAGAGGTTAGAAGTACAAAGAGATCTCGATGACTATCAAATGAACATATTAAAATACAGTAGATAAAAGGCCTCAGTGGCAAACAATTAGTATGCTTCTGAAAGACAAAAAAAAAAAGGTTAAAATATACATAGATCATTTTGTAGCTTGAAGCTTTACAGGTGAACGACAGGTGTAGAGGTAGAGGGATTTTTTTTCTTTTTTTTTTTGTTTTGTTTGGGCCTCTTTACGGTGTATAAAGAAGGGCCACATTCACCACAGTGAAAAGACTCATCATATATCCCAGCATCCTTGCTTGGACCGCAAGCAAGAAAAGTGTGAATGAGCTAGAAAGGCAACAAATCCTGTCTATCTCTTCCAGGAGCTCAGCTCCAGTGCTTCCACATGTACCTTGGCAACAAGTTCCACCTAAGCAGAGATCAGCCAGAACGTGGACGTCTCCTCTAGAGAGAAATGAAACAGCTAGCTTTGCCCATGAGGTACTGCTGGATGCTGTACAGATTACACGGCAGAGATAATTTGGTAACAATGAAATTGGTACTTTCCCTTAGAAAGCAAGTACCGCAGGGCAGTGGTGACTTATATTTATTTATTAAAGCTTTGCTATTTGATCAGCGTTCAATGTTTTGGAAGAAATGCCAGCTTTGGGCTGCTAATAGGATTATTTGCATCCGTACACGGACAGTTCCTACGTTGTTATCGTTTATCCAAAACACCAGTCACCGAAATACTCACCAACTGCTTTAAACCTTGACTAAAAAAAAAATCCCTCTACAGTTCAGCTTTCTCTTCCGTAACGCTTGTTCCATTAATTCTGCAGGCCTTCATGAACACAGTAATGTCACTTTCCATGTAAAATATGTCTTTACACATTAGAGAACAGCAGTAAATAACCTCTCGTTCCATAGGGTTTCCTCTCAGAAGTACCTCAAAAGTAGATATCTTGAAAAATCACTTTTGCAAAGAAGAATATTCACATTAGTTACTCAGACAAAGCCAAGAAGACACTAACTAGCACCTTGAATTTTTTTTAGTTTTTTTTTGTTTTTTTTTTTTCCTTAAACACACTCCTATATGTAAAATTAAGCACATGTAAGATCAGGGACCAGCAATACACAAATACCATCGGAGTCCCCTTGCAGCTAAACTAGTAATACTTAAAACTAGGCCAGACACACGAAGGACCAAGATGAGAGAGTCTAGAAGAAATACACAGCATGGAAAGGGATGGGAAGAACAGGAAGCCGAACAGAAAGGATTGCGAGATCAAACACAGTCCAACTTCTGGTCTGATAGTTTGTTTGCAAAACCACCCTTTGGTAGCTCAGCTAACAGTGGGCTGAAGACCTTCTGACATTTCCTCACCCATATATAGTTAGACTTCAGTGACTTCCTCTTCATCATCTTCAGATCCTGGAGGAAATGCATTCAGCTTGAATTTTGAGTATTTTGGTGATGGTAGCAGAACTTGCAGAAGGCTACTGTAGAGGTTATGACATCATTGGTTGTAAGTTATGCACTTCAGAATTCAGAGAATATACTTACAAACTATTTAAATAGAAAAGGCGTGTTCAAGGTAGAGGCAGTTACAGTACATTCAGGGTATGTTACAGAAACCATTTGTGGTAGTCATTTGCTGAAAGGAAAAAAACTCTGCATTTTTGTTTCCCAGACCACACAGGTTATAATACCCAAAGAGAGCAGGTAATAGATCTCAACAACTGCATTTTAGTGCAGTCTTCTTCCAGAATTCATGTGCAAAGTGAAATAATTATATATATATAAAAAAAAAAAAAGTTTAAATATATCTTCATTGACAAATAAGGACAAAAGAACTAAAAAATAAACCAGGCACTTTGACCATTTAGGTAAACAGCCATTTCTTCTTACCAGACTTCTGCACATGAACAAGTCTTTACATTGGTCTTGCTATGCTTGCAGCACACGGAGATTCAAGTCAACTGGTTGGTTTTTTTCCTGTTGGTAGCATCAGTTCTGTTTATAGGAAACTATGCCAATTGAACCGGTAACACTGTTAAGTTATTTCATTGGCAGTTGAGCAAATGTTGATAAACCGACTGACAAGCGATCAATTTAAGAGCTATTAAAGATATTAACAAAACAATACATTAAAAAAGAAACCACACTCGTAATCAGAGACAAATGAAGGTTAACACCTGACTTAAGCTTGCATTGAGACTTGCCTTTATAGGTTCAGTTTGTGCCTCCTTTCACGGTGTTATTGTGGACTGATTTCCATCACATACAGCAACGGGTACTAAACTACAATACTTTTGGTTTGAAACACGTTCAGTAGAGATCACCCCAACGTAAGGGGAGGTTGGCATCATGCTGCGGGCAGAAAGGAGATGGAAACCTCCCTGTGTTCCATCCTTGCCGGTCCCGCTCGCGGAGCGGGTGTCCAGAGCAAACTGCAGCATTGCCTCCCTTGCACTTGGGGTGAAATCATTATTTCACAGCAGCGTTCATTATACTTGAGGGAGCCGGTTTGATTTGAATTTAGCGATAAGACCAGCTAGGGTCGCTTCGATTTTTCTTTTCAGATAAACCGAAGTAACCCTGTTCCAAACGTTTTGTGCATACTCAATCCGCTACACATGTAAATCACAACACGAGGGATTACCGAAGGCTACTAAATACTGTACTTATTCAGTAGCTATTATTGTCTCAGTTAAACATCCTCAGATGCCTTGACCACAAACAGCTTTTTTTTTTTTTCCTCACAGACTATTCAGCTCTTTGCTGAAGAGGGAGAGATGTGGGTGTGTGACAGGCTGCCTAACGATTCACTAACAGAGTGCACTGTTGGTTACAGTCGTCATGCGTACTCCTGCCGGGCAGCGGAACTCCTCTTCTGTTCACTACCTTCAAGAAAGTCCAGGGAACACCTCTTCAATCCACTGTCCAGTTTCCTCTTCCTACCAAGTGGAAATCCAAATCACATGCAGGCCAATGGTGCTACTCTAGTACTTAACTCTCTTGGAAGGCTAGAAACATCAACTCTATCGTAGCACTCTGAAGCAATTATCCACATCTATCAGCTACGCTCTAACAGCAGCACAGCTTTATGGAGGCTCAGATTTCACCAGGACAACAGGAGAGAGTGCAAGGTTTGGTGAATACTCAGGATAACAAACCGATGCAATCGATGGATGCTGGACACAGTCAGAAAGGGCTGTTCCTTTTTGAAGGAATCTTAAAACGAAAAACAAACAAACAAAAACAACCCCTCCCCCTTCGCCCTCCCCCAGAACA
Organism: Ceryle rudis; assembly: GCA_033439905.1. Lineage (NCBI taxonomy): Eukaryota > Metazoa > Chordata > Aves > Coraciiformes > Cerylidae > Ceryle > Ceryle rudis. The sequence goes on from JAAGNO010010363.1 coordinate 49,570, forward strand.
ACCTCTCATGAGATGCTTTCGGTGCCCACTCACAACTGAAGTCCATGTTATCTGGGTCTCTTGCGAGTCACAAATATCAATACGCGTCTGATGGCGATAAGACGATCTTTAAGGGAGGTCATAGCCAGTATAGCCAACTGAGCTCTGTTCTCCAGAGGCAATACTGCCAAGAGCCACCAGTACCAGGCAGGACCACTGGGGTTGCTCTGCGAAAGGACAGAAAGATGTGCAATTCAATGGCACTGCCCCGAGAAGAACACCACCTTCCTTCCCACCTTCTGTTTGCTAAGCAAGTCACCACGGAACAGTTCAAGCAACAACTGGAAGTACACCAATAAGCCTGATCTCTTCAGCTATCAAGTTACACTGCTATACTGGTTTGCGCTGGTTGTTTTCCATGCTTCATGCTAACAGACCAAAACGAGAGTTGAGCGCGTATAAAGCTACAGTAAAAACCTGTAAAAATTCTGTATAGAGTAAGGCTGCTTACGTAGGAAGGTTTCATTACCTGTGGCTCCGGTTCTTTTCCTGGCATGGACCCAAAATGATTGAGAATTTGCACTTTCATATTGTCTTTAAGAGAAGTAAACCAGGCAACGGCTTGATCATAAACTGAATCATGAAGGCGGACAAGTTCTTCATATTCCGGTCCTTCAACCTTATTGTTAAAAGAAGGGAGATGGAACAAAAGAGGTTTGATACTGTGCAGTCCATACGCTTCCCCAGAAGCAAGCGAAGCAAAATAACACAGTGACTACAGCTGTTCCAATGTCCTTACCTAAGGAAACTGTACCCAAGCCTCAGATTTCAAACCTGTGATGCTGGAGTCTTTTTACACTCCCCTAGGTGTTCTGAAGTGACATTTCTCGGAGCAGTTACTGCCTCATTAATAGCCATTCCTAATGCTGGCACAAGAGAAGAATCTGCTCTCTAATCCTGGGACATCATACTAATCAGCTCAAACCCAAACCCTTAAGTCCCTCTCACAGAGGGACCTCTGAACGCTGGTCTATCAGCTAGCGAAACGAAAGAAACACTAATGCCACCGAGCACAGCGACGGGGGGGTCTATGGCATTCAGAGATCAGCAGTATTTTATAGAAGCGTTAAGGCCATGGTAGGACACCGAGGAGGAGGAGGAGGGGGAGGGCAGACACCTGAGCAGGCAGGAAGCAGGGAAAGTGGACGTTTTCCCAATACCAGGGACGGCCATAAAAAAATCCTTGCTGAGGCAAAAAGTGTTTTAGTTGCACAGGCCTAACTATTAGCTATTGGGGAAAAGGAAAAAAAAAAAAAGCATAAGCAAAGCACACTACAAATTGGTGAGGTTTTTTTGGGGGGGGGGGTTTGTTTGGTTTTCTTGGGGGGTTTTTTGGGGTTCTTGCTTTTTTTTGGTTTGGGGTTCTTGGTTTTGAGTGACTTTTTTTTTCCCTGTAATGCGTACACACTGATGGTGTGATTCACCTGTGCTACTCAGATGCTCATCTGAGCTAGCTGCTCTGGATGCCCTTTACAGTCAAGGAGGAACAGCTCTAGAGGGCAATTCATTGCATCTTAAGGTATCAAAGACAGAGCAGGTAAAATAGGCAGCTTTGGACTGAGATTTCTCACCAACAGATACAACATGAACGTAGGGTGCTGAACACAAGACGTCAGCTTCTCAAGTGAGACAAGGTAAATCTCACTAATTGTGAAGAGGTGGGTCTCTGGCACCATCTGCAAACAGTGGCTGGATAGCTGTGTTCCACCACCCCCCACTGGGGATTTAAACATGGCAGAGCCCCCACTCTGAGCAGACCACCTACTCCAACCTTTTGCTGGGGGGGCACCACCACACAATTTGCTTTTCCTGCCCTGGTGAACAACTGCATCATCCTGCACAGGTGAGAAAAGCCCTCCCAAGACTTCAGAGACTTGCAGTTCAACTATGAGAGTGCACTGAAGAGCTACATGACCAGACTGGACTTCATCGATTAGCATGAGATTTCTACTAAACTCAACATTAAGAGGAATCAAGGGTTTACAGACATGCTCTGAAGATGATCCAGGAAGTCATCGTTAAGCATGGCCAAAAATCCACCCTTTGGCCAACATAAGCACGTCACTGGATACAGGTTTATAAGAGGACTTGTTCTTAAAAAACCACTGCCCTTCCTGCAACGCTCTGCTCTCAGCCAGCTCTGATGGGTGCTTACATAGGTAGGGTCAACTACAGGTCACCAAGATCTCATTTTAAGAGCGGACTTCCGTATTTGTTCCACAAATGAGAGCTTGGAGGTCAGATGAAGTCTGCCAATCGTCTGTTCAGTACAAGAAGAGAACAGGCAGTTCTCTGACAACAGGGGCATGTGCTCTTAGAAGGGTTTCAAGCCCGTACCAGTTTTAAAATGTTACTCTGACCTCACCTACACATCATGACAGACCTCAGCACCTGAAGCACCTTTGAGATCCATGAAGGGAGAGCAACATTTCAAGCAGAGATAATTATAAGGGTGGAAAGGAAGAAAGGGAAGGAAGAGACAAAGTTTGTTCCATTGTTTTCAAAATAGAGCTTTAGTATTTATAACGATACTGGTTTAAAAATAATGCATAGCTAGCTTGAAATGCAACAAGGAAAGGCTATTTAAGTGAATCCAGCAATACATGGGTATGAATAACTTTGTGCCATAGATCACCTTTTTATCTTCAAGATACTCGATGTTTGCTGTGTTATATCCATCTCGTTGGCCATGGCTTAAGACCCTAAAACGACGGACACCAACTGTATCAACAACTGAGCGCCCATCAGGAAAAAACTTTACGTCCCTGATCTCTAATATACAGCCATGATCTGCAAATCTGAAATGACAGAAGGGCATAAAAGTGGAAGTCATCAACAAGTGTTTATACACATCAGGACAAATACCGGGCCTAATTCACCACTTCTTATTTGAAAGAGGATCCTGCTTTGGTGACAATACATTTCTGCTTATTCACGTAAGCCACACAACCCCCACCCTTTCTGCCTTCCCTCAGAGGTGCAGGGCAGCAGCATCTGCGGAGCGTACTCCTGGGGTGGGAGAGGAAACTAAATGGAGTATGTTTCATACTGGGAGCTGCCAGCTGCTGGTGGCAAATCCACCTGGTTTTCAAAGAAAACAAGATGGGTAAAGATACCATAGGAATGTCCAGAAACTGAGGAGCAAATGCTGGGCTGGGGGGGCTAGCCCCGTACTCCAAGGTGTAAGCAGAGGATTACATGCTTTAGAAGCAAAAGGCTTCTACTTAGCAAGATTTTTCTTGCACTGGTTTCCTTTAAATTAAAAACAAAACAACCTCCAAAACCCCAAAACAAACCCCAAATCCCATCTTTACAAAAGCACATTTGTATCGTTGTATTTCCAGTAGGGACAGGTTTTAATCGTGCCCTAGAAACAAGCACGCAACACATTTTTACTTTAAAATTATCAGGCTCATCTACCCTACATCTGTGCTGTAGTGAGTTTAGTGGAGAGGCTGAGTGCACAATGACTCTTCACCACGACGTGCTGAGCTGCCAGCGTTTGCAGCTCTGCACTTCAGCTGAAAACGCTAAGCAGAAGAATGCACTGCTATCTCGTCTCATCTCAAAGCACCAAACCTCTGCACGCTCTGATCAATGTTTCATCAGGGCAACACTTGTTTTACTAGGGCTTGGCGATTTCTTACACTGGAACGATGAAGAAATGCCAAGAGTGCAGGGAAATGACTCCTGTTTCTACTCTGTCAGAAATCCTGGGTTTGGGAGGAGGAGAAAAAAAAAAGCTCACCACTGTAAGCAACCGTTCTCTCCTGGCCATTGTACAGAACAAACTGAGGAAGAGCAAAAAGAGTACAGCTGCACACAGTTAAACCCTGGTGCTCCCACCAGCGGGATTAGGGAAAGTGAGTTTATTAATCACAGTATTAGACTAAACACTGTTTAAACAGATGCGTAACAATTGTTTTAAGTTAGTGAGTTTTAGTGACATTCAGGCCCAATTAGAAATCAGAAGCAAAGGGATGGTTTGGTGTTTTGGGGTTTTTTTTTTTTCTTCTCCCTTTTTTTGTCATTCTTTGAGAAGTTACTTTTGGATAGAAAGTGACTTTCATCAAGAAATCACCCGGAGATTGGTGTAAAATGTACTGACACATTAAAATTCTATATTCTTCTCCCAGTTTTAACTTCAAATGGAGAAATCAGAGGAAGACAATGAATTGAACATGTGGTATCACTTTTTCAAGGGAGGGTATCCATGTCTTAGTAGATGAGGTAAAACACACTTCTCCACTTTTTCTATTCCCAGTTGATTTTGCAATTTTGAATAAAAAACCAAACCAAACCAACTTCCTTACTTGTGTAAGAAGCTACAACAGCCTGCCGTGTGTCTACAGATGAAGTCTTCCTGCACTTCAGCGTTTAAGTTACCATGCTTAAAACGTTTAGCTCTTTTAGTAACTCAAAACAGACAGGCAATAAAAAAAAAAAATCTAAGCATTCTGGTTGTATTTTAAAATACCTTTTATAACATTATCTAAGAATTCCTGTGGGTTTGGGGATTGCAACCTCTTGGCCCTCTGTATCAGACCTGAATCCAAGTAAATTTGGCTCTTCCACAAGTCTTCACAGATGTAAGGGGAGGTATCACTTAAGTCCTAGGATCATTTTGTCCTTACTCTTACAAGTATTTGCTTCCAGGAAATTGATAATGGGCCTGAAAAGGACTATGGAGCATCAGCTGCTGTTGGAGCCTGATCTCCACTGAGTGCAGCACTGACAGCGTGACAATTTGGAGTGAGGAACAGCCAGAGCTGACTGGAAACTGTAGCATCTCCTGTATTCTTACAGCCACCTTACCAACCCAGTCTGGCAGAAAAAAAAATAACCAAACCAAACCAAACTCCCCCCGAAATCCCCTGAACTGAACAAGGAAAGGCTGCCACACTCTGGTATGATTGCCCTCCTCTCAGCTCCAGTGATCATCTACAAAAATGCTACTCCTGAAGATGCCTGCCTAAGGTGTTCTTAAAAATTCCCATGCTCATCATCCATTCTAGAGTCTGCATCATGTCAACGCATCTTCTGAAGTTAGCAACTACCTACTACTGCATCTCGTAAGGCAGACCTCTCTTAAGACCACCTCACTGTTTTCCCACAAGCACCCTCTCATTCCCTTCATCCCAAAACCTATTACCTCTAAAGGACTTAAAAACCTGACAGTTTTTGTAGAATCATGGAATAGTTTGGGTTGGAAGGGACATTTAAAGGTCATCTAGTCAGTCCCACACAGGGAGCTGGAAACATACCAGTGTCAGAATCCACAAAAATGAAGCTAAGGTCATACAGAAAGACAATGTAACCCACTCACTGCAGATAGTTTAGACGTTGCAACACAGCAGTACAGACAAACATCAAAATTCAACATTCAGCAGCAAAACAGACTTTCAGCCAAGGGTATACTTTGCCTCAATTCAACCACCACCTATGCAGGAAAGCTATGGAAGGCTTGGATTTTTTTATTTTTATTTTCTTCTTTTTAACTGAGTAGGCAAAGGAGCAACCCTATCTATCCAGACTATCAGCTTCCACTACAAGAAACACGCTAGAAAGTTTTCCAACCACTGAGACAATTAAATGCTCTTTTTGGAGTCTGTAGTAACAGGATAACTTGTATTCTTGCTATCCACCCAACGGGGGAGCAGTAAAAGTTACGTATTTATGTCAAGAGGAATATTTAAGACACAACAGTAAAGAGCCAGCAACTTTAATACTGGTTGATACAGAACCGGTAGGAACTGTGGTGGTTTGGGGAGACAAGTATACCGTGCTGTAATACTCCATCAGCTTCACAACAGCCTCTGCAAAAACCAGGACATTCCCAGCTCATCTCCTTACCCTTTTAATTCGTCAGCTAAGCACATGCCAAACTGCTTGGTACCAGTTTCCATGCATCTTCTTATCATTAGACGGTAACGAGGTTCAAAGACATGGAGTGGGCAAGGGATTGTAGGGAAGGCCATGGTACATACGAAGATGGGAACATCTTTATTCAAACTGTAAGATAATTGTTAAAAAACAAAACAGCATTCAGCTTTTTTGCCCCTCCCGAGTACTGCTAAATTCAGCATAAACCCTTAAGAAAACAACCAATTCCAATGGCTTCCTTAGACTAGTTCTTCACAAACACCTATCTGGCTGAGGCTTGTCATTTTTACAAGACAAACACGCTTCAGGACTCTTTCTGTTAATTCATTAAGGAAGCAATCCCTCTCATCTACCTTCACAGGGGGAAGGTCAGGAAACAATAGCCAGTTTCCCACATGGCAAGATTTTGGTGATAGCTTTTCACAGTAATACGGTACCTAAGAACTAGCCGTGTTCAGAGCAAGACGGTAGAGAATTCCCCAGCTCAGGAAAGCCCTTAGTTTTGAAGCAGCTCACTAATCCACTTGGATTTATTCAGGCTTAATGGCATATTTTATATTTCTTTTTAGTTGAGTCGTAGCACAAGATCCACAAGTCACTGACAAAACTGGATCTCTGACCTTCTCCTGACCTGAAGCATAACTCAAATTCTATTCCCAGAAACCCCCCATTATAACTTTTAAATCTATTACATTGTTTCAGAGGAAAAAGCAATTATCTTTATTTTAAGAATACTGTTGTGCCTCTTTACCATCCAAGCATATTGTTTGTTGCAGATAAATGAATAACATGTCAAAAATACAAAACACCTGGCAGGTTCATTTACAAATTCACTCATTTTCTGCCTTTTCATAAGCAGATGAAGCTCCTTCAGTAATTTACATGGAAAAACACATTTCTGTAACAGCTGTCAGTAGTAAAAGGAAAGCCTACTTTGACAATTCCTTCATTTCTTCCTCATAAACTTTCTTCCTTTCAGATAACTCCTCTGGCAAGTAACGGACAATCAGTTCTTCTGTAAGGACAGTCTTCTTGTATGTTCTGCTTGCCAAAAACTGCAAGGAAGAATCAGCTCTTAACTCTGATAACAAGAAAACAGGTAACACCTTTTCCTCCCGACCAGTTCATCAGGATTATACCGATTCCTCCTCCTTTCCAGCCTTCAGGCATCAAAACTTCCACTTTTGGATACACGGTTCAGTCCCATGCCCATTTAACTATAAGCACACGCTCTTTTCTTTTAGCAGAAGTTGTACTACCAGCAGCAAAAGGCAGTTTCTCCTCACTTCTGCAGAAGATATATTCTCTACACTTAGAGCTATCAGGTCACTGGCAAGAAGTACTCTAAGTAAGAGACACTTTATGCCTGCTGAAGCAGAAATGTTGACCAAAGAGCGACTATTTCTTGGTCACCCCAGGTAGATACACAAACTAGAGATGCCTGACTCCACAGGTACAAACCTGACATGACACTGGAAGACTCTGTTCCTTTAAGCAAAAGCAAACCCTACTTGTCTTCCAAGGAATGAAGCAAATTACATCTGTGCACAGCTTGATGCTGTGGGTACTACTGTGTTGTTCTGGTTTATAGAATCAAAGGATAGGTTAGGTTGGAAGGGACCTTTAAAGGTCATCTAGTCCAACCCCCCTGCAGTAAGCAGGGACATCTTCAACTAGGTCACATCTCTCAGAGCCATGGCCAACTTAAGCTTGAATGTTTCATCTACTGCCTCGCTGGTCAACCTGTTCCAGTGTCTCACCATTGTCATAAGGAAAAAACCCCAACAAACTATAGTCTAAACCTACCCTCTTTTAATTCAAAACCATTCTCCCTTGTCCTGTTGCCAACAGGCCCTGCTAAAAACAT
>JAAGNO010010363.1:59953-73143 GCA_033439905.1 Ceryle rudis
TCTGATGACATTTAGAGAAGCAGATTCTTGCAACTTGTACAATCCACGTCTTTGTTGCTCAGTGATGAGTTGCAACAGAGCCATGAACGCTGCCTCCATGTCCTTTTTATTAACCAAATTCTTGGCAGTTTAAAAAAATAATACAAAAAAAAAAAGAGAGAGAGAGAAAAAGTGCAGCTTTTTATGTGAAGTTAACACACTAGGATGTTTTGTTAAAGGATAACTTATGCTCAGCATCTGGTTTATCTCGAGCACAGATGGGACAGGGGAGAGAGCACCAGTGTTGTGTGGCCTACAAAGAAAAACAGTATTATCTTTAACCTACATCTCCCATGTTAGCATTTAGTAATAGCAGGAACCCAACTATGTTCATTCTGCAAATAGTAACATGGCATCGGGGTCTACCACAGACCAGAAATTAATGGTTATGGGCAAAACGTGATCTCTGGCCTTTGCTGGGAAGATACAGGCAGGTCAGATTTCACAATCTATTTACTGAGTCTGCAGTTCACAGGCAAGTAAAGGGTTTTTTCCTTCACAGCAACGTGATCAGAGACTGACCACATACTGATCGGTCTGCAGAGGTGGCAGACAGACAGCAGCACTTGAGGACTTGTAGTATTTCAAGGCAGAAGTCAGCTTTTACAAGGAGATGTGGGTTTGTTGGTTGGTTTGGTTTTTGGTTTTTTTTTCTTTTAAGGGAAAAATGTGCACACTACCATAGCAGCATTTTCCAAGTCCCTTTTAACCAATTATTTCACTACTCAGTGCAATATCTTGCCTTCAGCATTTTTATGCCAGAGCACTAAAACCACTTTGGAAGTCTTTGTTAGAAGCTTGAGAAGCATACCAATTGTAAGCACAGCTATCAAGTGACAGAAAACTGAGGAGGACTTATGACCCTTCAAAAGGCTTCTTTGTTTGCTTGGAAAATTTCATGTAAAGTTGCATGTGACTGTTTCTGATGCCAGTTCAAGATTAGTTTCCAGGCTTACTGCATCTTTCCTTCATATAGAAAGACAATGAAGTTCAGCTCTACCTCCGAGACCTTAAAAATTGAAATGGCACCAGCAACACAAAGACTAAACTGTTAGTGGATTACATGCTGGAAACGGCCCATTTGAGAAAGAAAAACTGCTCATATAATGAACTGAAACAGGAATAAGGTAAACAGCCTGTTAAAGCAGAAACAGACAAACCAGACAACAAAATATTATTCCAAGCCCTGTAGGGAATGGTTCATTGACACCTATAAAAAGAGGAGGAAAAAATTTCATCGTTTTCCATTATGTGCCTAAGAAATCCCCTTCCTAAGCCACAACACAAACCTTTTTTAGGAATCTTATTGGGGACATCCAAGCTCTGTAAATCCCTCATATCACTGGACAGCTTTCTTTTTAAGCCAACCCCAGGTAAACTGGAGAGAATAGCTCCCAAAGACTTCTTATTGTCTTCAAAATAGAGATCCAAAACATGATGGGAAACAGGAGAATCGGTGCTTCTAAAGACATCAGGTTCTTGGGACGGGGTTTTTGTTAACCTGAACACAGTATCCTAAAAAAATTAAGAACAGTTATACACAGCATGAGACAACTTTGCACCTTTGTTTTTTTCCTATCAGTCATACACATTAGCAATAGATCAACAACCCTACAATGAGCTTAGCAAGGAAGAAAGGTCTACACCAAAGGCGGCCACTCTCCAGTTGCATGAAACTTCTCCCCCTGCAGCCCCTCTCTCTAGAAATTATGTTCCTGACATTAAAATCCCGAGTGGAAAAGAAATGCCCACAAATATAAATCAAACGCTACACGAAGGAATCACATCGTTCACTGAAGAAGGGTCATTCTCTTGTTCTGAGAAAGTACATGCCAACAAGACATCCAACAGCAACGGAGAAAGCAGGCTTACCATGAAAGCAAAAGCCTACCCGAGTGCCGGCAAAGACAGTGTCCTACAGACCCAACAGATCCGTGGGTTACTTGTGGTATTTTTACGTTGAACACTTTACCTTTGAGGACCCAGCAACAGAGCCATCTTCCACAGCTGACTGCGTGTTTATGCTACTCAGAAATGCAGGTTTCAATCTCGTATGGGATGTTCGACTAGAGAAAGGTGCTGTTAGACTATCGTGCACGTTTTCGAAGGCTGGAAAAAACATCTCGCACATTATCTAGTCAATTAGAGAGAGAGAAAAAATAGTAATTATAACAGACATTTGTGTTTGTATGAAAACAGACACGCAGACTTCACAGCTTCCGGACACGCGAAGTTCACGACAACCAGGACATTCTGCATTCCCCAGTGCCCACGGGAAACCTGAACGGCAGTTCCCACCACAACCACAAGCACATCCCAAGGTGCCCTTCTGGTGCCCACCTCCCTCCCCGAAGGCTTCTGTTCCTCAAGAACACTTGGGGTGGTAGATTATTGCATCATTCTTCTGCCCCTACCTGTCCCCTCAAACCCCTGCCCCCAGAAGTCTTCAGACCATGCTCTCCTACCAAAACCAATTAAAAGAGATTTGTTTAAGCTCTGCTCATGCTCTGTGCCTACCTCCTCCATCCTCAGGCAGATTTCACTCCTAGCTAGATGCTGCATAGAGCCCTCTCACCACTTCCCACCAAGCACCTTGCCAAATCTGCTTTTCTTGTTATAAAAAGCTGCCTGTATGGATGGTCACAGAGAACCTGGCCATGGTTGGTCAGCACGAAGTGCCGTCTAACTTCACATAAGGGATAAGCTGCTATAGAGACTACAGGATTATTCCAGGACAGGGCAGCACAAAGCTGCCCCTCTCAAGCCTCTGTCACTTCCCATTTAAAAGTGGTTTTCTGATGGGCACCAAAACTCATAGCCTCAAGCCTATGAAATTCAGGTACACTCAAATTCAGCCAACATACTGCAGTTGTGTTCTACAAACGACAGCAGCCAAACCTACACATTTGTAGCGGAATCCACAAATATCCAATCCCTCTTGTGGATACATTAACCAAACCCAAGAAGTGCCTCACACAGCACTGCCAATAAGGTTTATTGGAGAGTCTACTGAATCAATTTATCCTTCGGCTGTTTACTATCACCTGAAATAACACAGATTTTACTCGGCTGCAGGAGTAAGAGCAGCATTATGACCAAGATGAGGCCAGTAAACACATTTTATACCTTCTGGGCTTCTTTCTTCATTGAGCTCCATTCAGGATTTAAGGCAACACAATAGAGAAACTCCTTCAATGCTTCCTCAGTCCGTTCCAATCCAGAAAGAGCTTTTGCTTTCACATAATGGCCCTGTTCACACAAAGGAAATGTATAAATCTACAGATGATTTCTGAAGTAGCAGCAAGACACCAGCAAACTAACTTAGAAGTTCACAACATTCTACAGGTGAAGAATAAGATACTGTTTTAGGTAACAACCTCTTCGATACACGCAGTCCGTCCCTTTTGTTGAAAGAACAACCCCAAGGAACCTCCTGCTGCATCACCCCTGCCAAAGACACTGCTCTTTTCGTCAGAGGGGACCCAAGGCAGAATGAGGAGGGGTATCTGTCTCCCCAGGGATTGAGACGATTACATATCTCGCTGGGCTCAATAGGCCAGAGACTGGTTTCACATACCAGGGCAATGAAGCTGCATGGGAAAGGCAGTGGCATGGGGAGGGCTGGAGGTGGCAGCCGGTGAACCAAAAGATTTTAGGTTCGGGACACTCTCACTTCTCGTGATTGTCTTATAAGGACAGAGATGATTTTTCACCTGTTTTATCTGGCTAGAGAAGACCAACCAACATTATGAATTTAAGGCAAGTTAACTTATGTTTAACCTGAAATCTTTTAGCCCATCCTACCTCTCCCATGTCCTAGAGTAACATACCCATGGCCAACAGGTACGGTAGTGTCCTAGCCTGAGTTAGAACAAAACCAATTCTGTTCAAGGGATTTTACTGTTCAGCTCAGTCTCTTCTAACTGCACTTTCTGAAAGAGTCAGCAGCCTGTTTTCACAGGCAGTGTCTGCTTCTGGCAGTGACAATGCTCGATGTTTAGAGTGACCAGTAAGGATTGGTGTGCAGACCGAGGTCACTGACAGATCTTGGGTGCCGCGTTGGGGGTGCAGAAAGGTTCTGCATCTGTGGGAGGACTGGACAGGAGACCCCAAACTGACCAACGAGGGGTTTCATCCCCTATACATCCTATTCAGTATAAAGCTGAGGGATCACAAGGGCCAAGCTCTCTTCTTCACTGGCCAGAACCCAAGTAGGAGTGTCCGTTCTGAATCCAGTTCCAGAATCCAGCTCCCAAGTCTGTTTTCCGTCTGCCAGAGTCCAGCCTGGGACTTCCCCAGTGCCTAGTCCACAGCATCAGTGATGATGGTGATGGAATTGCCATCGCGGGGTTGGGTTTGATATTAGTTTTGCATATATTTGTATATATTCAATTTTATTATTACTCTCATTCAAGCTGTTCCAGTTTCCTTTTCTAATGTCTGAGTCTCTCTCCCCTATTCCCTTTATCTTCCCCTTTGTCAAGGGAGAAGGATCGACGGAGAGCATCTGTCATTTGTCTAGCGGACAGCCCTGACCCTGAATCTTGACAGGTAGTCAGCTGAAGGACAAGTGCCACTTTACTTGCTACTAGTAGCAAGAGAGGAATGCCTCACCTCTGAATTTCCTCACTGGTATCAGTTTGTAGTTCAAATCTGACTACAGAAATTAACAATATAAAACTAAGTATGCATTTAAACATCTGCCTCTTGCTTATTAGACACAAGCATGTTCTACAAGTCCCCCTCAGATCCCCATGAGCATCTCTAAGCTGTGCTGAAGCTACAGTATCAGGAGTCTAAGACAATGGTTAGACAAGAAGATGCACTTTTCTATTCTTCGCACTAATGCCAAAAGATCCGGTATCACGTAATATTACTGAGCAGGTACATCCCTCACTCTTTCCATACAACCCTTCAAGGTGAGGTCTGCGAAGATCTTTACCTTTCTACTGTCAGGAAGGAGGCTTGTACCAAAAGCAAGTAACAGGCACAGGGCAGAACAGGTTTAACATATGCCATCCAGTGACCTGAACAAGCAGTCTCAGTACACACCAATCTCTCCAGGTGAGATACAGTTTTCTTTTCCTGAATGCAATAAGAGAGGTACTGCAAGGTCTGACCTTGACCTTCTGATTGTGATGCTTGCACAGACCTTTTTAGAGAGGTCGTAACATGCCTGATACTGCTGTCAAGATTACTCCACTGCACTGGAGAAGCTACAAGGTTGGCTGGACTCGTCCTTTGAGGCCACAGGAGTAATTTCCTTATGCAAGGACAGTTGAGCTGTCCATTGACAAAATACGTGAAGATCCAACACGAGAAGTTAGGCCCAAGGACCAGAGACTACACTGCAGAGACTACCTCTGCCACGTTCCCTTTCCTGTTTTCACATGGCCCCAACAGGCCCTGGATTGAAGAGGAAGCTCCAGGTGGGACCTGGTGCAGCAGGCAGGATGCACACAGGATCGCATCTGTTGCTATTCCCCACATAGAAATACTACTGGAAACTTCTCCCTGTCTCAGGGAGTTCAATAACCTGGGTTTCACAGCAACTGAAAAGAAATCAACTTGTTTTGTTCTAATGACTGCAGTGGACCCAAGAGGTTCACCAGAAACTCAACCAGCCTTTACATTTCATTTACCATTAAGCCCCTGGTTACTAGTAGGTGAACATTTGCCTCCCAGGAGCTACTCCCAGAATGAGGTTAGTTTTACGGTCTATTTTAAAATACTTTTTAACTACACAGAGTATGTTTGAGCTAATCTCTGCCACTAGACGCTGCAAGTTGCTGCAAGATACAAAACAAAAGAGATGCCCAGAATTCCTGGAGAACGTGGATTCTGGATCAGCACACCTTAAGGGGAAGCTCTCACGCGCAGGCAAGGAAGTGTGCCTGTGACACTGCTGGTTATGCTGTGATGACAAATTTCATTTTCAATTATAGCATTCTTCAGAGATGTGATTAACGAAATCTTCATCCGCCTACGACTGACGTGCATCACACTTCCACGGAGTCAAGGCAAACAGAGAAGACACTTCAAGAAAACATCTGAATGTGCATAATTCATCTTTCTCCCTCTGCACAGAAACTCAGCCAATGCCACCCGAGATGGATTCCTGACTTGATGAGAAATGATCCCAGACAGAAAGGCAAACTGAAGGCAGGAGGAAGATTACAAACCACCTTCAAATAACAAAGGTGTTAATGGGCGGCAAGACAGATAGCCTTCAGAGACAAGAATCTAACTTGTCAGAAACTAGATGGCTTCAGACAGCACATCTCTGCTCACCCCACATCATCCCCAGATGGAAATGAAGAGCAGCTCCCAGTGCTGAGGCAGGCAGCCAAGGGGTTCATGCAACAACTCCTTAGTCTTTCCAGGGAAGCCAAGGTCTGCTAAAATCTTTCCCCAATTCCCTGTGCTACCCTCATGCTGGTAGCACCCAGGGGCTTTATCTGGTCAAATCTGTGCAGCAGTTTTGCTACTGATGGGTGAAGAACTGAATGAAGGTGTAATTCTAGGTGGGGCAAGCACTTGGACCCTCAGTCTAGCTTCATGCAACTGGTGGTGATGATGGGCACCACACGCTGCTTCTGTTTCTCTCTCCTACCATTGTTTCTGACACTTGCTCCAGACTATCCATGAACTGGTGCTCCCTGTAGCCCTTTGTTATGAGGAAAAATATCCCAACTCTCTCTATAAATCATCATGATGCAGGTAAGAATCACAGAAATTTACTTTTAGTATTAAAGCGGGAGAAAAATAATAAATAAACCTGAAATACAGCCTGGGGTGCTCCTCAGAAAGACACACTGACCAGCAGGCCGTCAAAGCCACCCACTGCCTGAGACACACCATCCCAGAGGGACCAGCAGGGCCATGCCGGGCTGCCAGAGCCTTACGGATCTGATTCTGCTGCCAAGTGGCAGAACTAGCCCTAACAGACTGATGGGCACCAGCACAAACAAAACCACATCACCGGCTGCCCACTACTGGAATCTAACTGGCTGGTGACCGGCTAAGGACCTCCCAGTCTTATCCTATGAAGAATTCAGCTTTCAGTAGACTTTTCCAGCCCTGTTAATGCCACGATGTTCTTCCAGCAACACTCTCATCAGCCCTGTCTCCACCACAGAGAAGCCCCGAGAACAAGCGGTTTTCCCTCCGGTCTTTAGGCCACGCAAGCACCATACCGCAGGCCACTGGGGTTTGTTTCGGCAGAGGACGTCCGCGTCGTGAAGAGCTTGCTGGTAGTTTTTCATCAACGTACAGAGTTCTGCTCGCTGTGCTATTAGTGAACACTTGCAAGGAGCTGGAAAACAAAAATGTTTGCAAGGAACTCCGTTAAAAGAAGCACCAGAATGTGTTAAATACAGCAACCTAATTTCCAGCCAGAGTAACATAAAAAGCATTACTGCACAACACTTCCATTTATACTTTCTTGTAATGGAAAAAAGGCAATTCCTTCCTTCTTTCCTTCTTAAACTATGTTCCTCCCATCCTGGAAGCAACCTCTGTGTTCTACCTAGCACAGATTTCACATTCACATTCACCTGCTCTTTCCTTTACCTTGCTTACAGGGCATTTAGGAAAGCAAAAATAAGTACCAGCCCCGAGTGTTTCTCTCCACTTTGCGGCTTTGCTTGAAAAACGTCACCAATGCAGGACTTCAGCTACACCACTCCTGCAAGCCACTCATTAAGAAAAAATGAATGCAGCCTTCATATTTCATAGCCACTTGCCACCCAGATACCTTTGCCCTCCTCAAGGCAGGCAAACCTCTCATGATCAAACACGGTGCCTCAAGACCCACGTGTTCATAAACTGTTGTTCAGTTTGCACAGATTATGAACATCTCCAGGTTTTATTATTCTGTCTTTTTCCTAAAGTTTCTATAATACACCCCAAGATGAAAATCTTCTTCCAGCATAAAACTTCATAGAACCAGGAAAAAACAAACAAACAAACAAACAACAAAACAAACAACAAGCCAAAACACAACCTTGGCTGATGCATGTTCAGCTTGTCCATCGGGAGCTTTTCTGCAGTGCTGCTGTCTAGCCAAGCCTGTCCTGTTGCTCGGGGTTATTCCGTCCCGGGTGCACTTGCCTTTGCTGAAGTAGGCAAGACTGGTCAGCCCATGCCCCAGGTCGCTGGTCTGAATGTCAGCCCTGTGCGCTAGCACGTTAACTCAGTTTGGTGTCATGGACAAACCCGCTGACAGTGTGCTCTGACCACTCATGGAGGTGGTTGTTAGTAAGGTGTTAATTGCACCAGCCCCATTGCCAACAGCTGAGCAATGCCACAGGTAGCCATCCACCCAGCAGCCCTCAAGCCACCCTGCAGTCCTGATGCTGAAGCCAGTTCTCCATCCCTCCCACCACTACCTCCCCAGCTTGGCCAGGACAATGCTGTGGCAATAGCCTTGCAAAACCACAATAAACCCTAAACACCACCTTGCCTTGTCCACTGAAGCAATTATCTCCTCTTTGAAGATGAGATTGAGGCATGATTTGCTCTTGGTCACTTAATCTTCATGTGCTTGGAGAGGCCTCCAGAGGGCTGGAAGCTGGCTGCCAGATGGTGACAGCTAAGCACAGGAACTTGTACCCAAACACACGTTGGTTAAAACTGTCGTAACTGGGATGAAACTTTTAAAAGGCTCCAAGGTGTGCTGAGAGACAGCACTGCATCATTTCTACAATTGTTAAGCTTGACCTCCAAGCTCCCACTCTCTTGAGACTTTTCCCGCAAAAGTCACTTCCTGCATGTCCCTAGCAGGGCTCTTGTCCCCATACTGCTTCTGACCTCTCCAGTCTGCTTTAGCTTCACTGTTTGTATCTCACTTCAGCACAAGCATCCTAAAGCTGGCTTCAGCGAGAGCACATTGTTCCTACGAAGCCTGAGCGCGCACACACATGCACAGACACAGAACAAGCACCTAACTGCTGTAGGTGCCGCTACCCACTAAGTTCAAGCACCTACCAGGAGAGATGGCCCAAGATCACATCCTCCTCCTGCCTCCTCCCCTCCCTAGAGCTGATGCTGGCACTCATGCAGCAACCCAGGCTCTCGTGTGGTTGCACAGAGAACCAGAGCAAGGAATCAATTGACTGAAAGCTAATCCAATAAAAACAAATAAATAAAAAGGTTTAAGAGGATCAGTTTCCCCTCAACTGGTTCCACTGTACAGCCATGCAAACACGAGTGCCAGGACGAGGGATGAGACAGAAAGAAGCAGCAAGGACTGCTGCCTTTTTTGGCTGGAGTGTGGACTGGTGCCAGACACACTAATTGCAGAATGACCTGCCAGGGGTGATGCTGCCCCACTGGTCCCAGACAGCGATGGACAGCGACTACATCTAAAGCAAGGAGCTCTGCAAAAGCCAATTCACACTGTGGGGTTCTGCGAGGGGTTTTCGTTCGGTTGGCTTTGTCTTGGTTTGTCGCTGTTACACACCCAGCCTACTGCAGCAATACACATTTCTAGCTGATAATTCTTAAAAAGACAGCAAGTTAAGTGAAACTGAAAACAACTGACTTAATTTCAGAAGTAAGCTCTTCTTTTTCTTTTAGTAGATGTTCAAATGTTCAATTATTTCATACAGTCTGTGACTTCTGTTTTATTAAATACAGATGCATACTCCATCTTTCCGTCATCGTATCTGCTGTGGGGTAGTTGTGCAGTTACGCTGAGGGGGGGTAGACACCCAGGTAGATGCCTCAGCAGCCAGGTAGGGTGTGGGGTGGGGTATATTTTGGCACCACAGGGGAAAGGAAGCAGGGTAAGATTAGGGGGCAGGCAAGCCAGCTTCTGTTTTCTGTTCACGGTTGCACATTTCAGCCACACTGACGCTTCCCAGCGCTTTTCAGCTCAGCATTCAGCACGGTTCATACGTTCGGCAGAGAGAGAACAGCTACATCAGCTCTTTTTTGAAGGGATCTTGGCTGCACAAGTTTTAAGCAGAAGAAGCCACTGCAGAGCACAACGGTGTGGCAAAAGGTGGCAAGTCCTCCTGAAGCAAAATCCAAAGGCTCTCATTACATGAAAGGAAAATAATAAGCTACGGGGAAAAAAAAAAACCCAAACAAAACCCAACCCTCAGGCTAACCAGGAAAAGCTACGTGTATTCAAGGCTTGTACCTCTTGCTCACTGTCTCCATCAGGAAGTGTAAGGTGGGGCCCATCTTAATGAGTAACTAAGGAGGAATGTTTAGTTAACAGAGAGAGAAAGGGGGTAAAAAAAAAATCAAACCAGCTTTGCTGAAGAGAGCAGTACTAGGAGACTATAGCATGGCATGTTTTCTACAGGGAGATGAGGTGACTAGACAAAACACTGGAGCTGGAGCGGTGCCCAGCTGCCTCCTCTCAAGCTCACGCTGCTCAGAGACATGGAAAGACTCAGCAGCACGGCCTGAAAGCTCACCAGCTCTGCACCCAACTCACGCGTCCCCTCGTCCCCAGCCTCCTGCTGCCAGTGGGATCATCCTGGGAGGATCCATGACTGGTCCCAGGGCAAGGCTAGGTGGACTGACATCTCAGTCTCTGTCGGTAGACCTGTGGCATCAGCTGGCTGATTCCAATTTAGGGTACGTGTGGAAGTGGGAAACTTTGGGTTTCTTTGCATGGGAAATGGGGTTTCTATAAGCACGATGCTATCAAGTAGTTCGACACCACCACAGGGTGCAGTGGTGACAAAAATTAGTCACAGAAGGTGGATGGAGCAGGCTTGAGGACATAGTGAGTTTGTGAGCACTATGGATGCCTGTATACTCCAGAAACTGTCAGGTTTACTTGGAAAAAAGACAATAAAACAAAACAAAAAGCAAAGTCACAATAGTTGATAGAATGGGTGCATCATTTTAAAAGAAGCTTTCTTCTGGATGTTAAAGAAAAAAGTATTTCTTTTATGAAATGACTTCTTATTTCAGGCCAAATTAAAAAAGAAAAGCGTAGAAAATGTGACCGTTTCCACAATACCAGCAGATGGCATTTCCTGAATCAAACTCTTCTGGGAGCCTGCAGCTGCACAGCAAAATTTATGTCCTTGTCAGTATCAGGGATCCACTGCTGAGGCTCCCTGGATCTGTGGCTCCAGGCAGCTGGGACACAGCTATTTCCTCACAGCCATAGGTGCTGGGAGACTTCCAACGCAGCTCCCTCCCTTCCCAGCCATAATCCCATCACGCCAGACAAACCCTGGCCCAGTTAGTGCCCAGAGCCAAGGGGCCTGGTCAGTCTCTCTGTCTCCTGGCCCCTCCTTGGGACCACCAACTATTGCCTATCCCGAGTGGGGTTGTCAGTTTGGATGTCCCTAAATCGTTAATTTTCTGCTCGCACCACCTCTGCACTCATCTGCAGACGTTTGTTAGACTGCACTTACGCAGAAGGAATACCCAATACTACTTTTCCAGATATGCCCAAGAAAAAACACAAATTTAAAAAATAAACAAACGACAAAACCATGCTGCTTGAGATCGGGAGGCTGGCAGGAGAACAGGAGTCCCCAAAAATCTCCTTGTGCCAGGCAGGCAATTAGAGCAATTAAGAGAATTTGCCAAGCTGACTGCAGATGACAATAGAAGTTTTACTGTAATAAACCACCACTGAGATTTCTTCCAGGAACTCAACACCGAAAGGACAAGTTTAAAGTTGCTAGAACTCCCTAATCCTTCTTATCCGACATTTCTTCCTAGAAAAGCACATTTTATTTAAATCTGTTTCAATCCTAAGCATATTTCCCGAATGCATGACCAGAGCTGAAATGGCATCGTCACAAAAAACACCTTTCAGTCTTGTCAGTAAGAGTCTGCCTGAGCAGGACTTCAGGGGAAATTTTTTTCTCACATTTTAGAGAAACTTCTGTCCCTGGGGAGAGGAAGAAATGTGGCTTGCTTTGTTATGTTATGCATTCAGTTCTGAACAATTCAGTATTGAAAGCCTTTTCATAAGCTTGAAAAATAAAATGATTTTCATTTCAGCGAGGAATTAGCAAGGTTTAGTAATTAACTCAATAGCAAGCTGGTTTTTTTCCTGCAGACCATGCAAACATGACAAGTCCACACACACAAAAATGGATGAAATAGGGGTGATATTCATGACATTCACAGTCGTGATACTCAAACAGAACTTCATTCCACAGCAAAGATGAAAACCAGGGTCAGCTTCCCAAAACTGATTAAGGGGGGGGGACAATGAACATGACAGCTGTCATGGTTTAACTCGAGCTGGCAACCAAGCACCACACAGCCCCTCTCTCCCTAGCCACCAGCACAAGAGGAGAGAGAAGCTGAAGAGTAGTAAAAGTGAGAAAACTCGTGGGTTGAGATCACAAAATGGTAAGGGTTGGAATAGACCTCTGGAGAACATCTAGTCCAACCCCACTGCCAAAGTATGTTGTTCTAGAGCAGGCTGCACAGGAACACATCCAGGCAGGTTCTGAAAGTCTCCACAACCATTCTGGGCAGGCTGTTCCAGGTTCTGTCATCCTCACAGAAAAGTTTCTCCTCATGTTTAAGTGGAAGTGCCTGTGTTCCAAAGAGACTGATCCCATCCTCTTGATCCCTGCCCTTTAGATACTTATTAATATTGATAAGATCCCTTAAAGCCTTTCCTTGTCCAGACTAAACAGCCCCAGGTCTCTCAGCCCTTCCTCAAGAGATGCTCCAGTCCCCTAATCATCTTTTTAGCCCTCTGTCAGGTTCTCTCCAGTAGTTCCCCATCTCTCAAACTGGGGAGCCCAGAACTGGACACAGATGTGGCCTCACTGGGGCAGAGGGGAAGGACAACCTCTATCGACCTGCTGGTCACCCTCTTCTTAATGCAACCCAGGAGACCACTGGCATTCTTGGCTACAAGAGCACATTGCTGGCTTGAAGATAAAGACAGTTTAATAGGTAAAGCTGAAGACAGGCATGGAAGCAAAGCAAAACAAAGAATTCATTCACCACTTCCCATTGGCAGACAGGTGTTCAGCCATCTCCAGGAGAGATGGGTTCCATCACGTGTAACCATTACTTGGAAAGACAAATGTCATCACTCCAAACATCCTCACCTTCCTCCTCCTTCCCCCAGCTTTATAAGCTGAGCATGACATTGTATGGTCTGGGATATCCCTTTGGTCAGCTGGGATCAGCTGTCCCAGCTG
>JAAGNO010010364.1:3953-41628 GCA_033439905.1 Ceryle rudis
AACATGGAATACATATTTTTTTGGCAGTGTTGAGAATGAACTGCATTTCCTGGGAGTATGAATTACTGGAACTTTTTTCCCACCTGTCGGGAGAGAGACGAGGAGGAAGAGGAGGAAGAAGAGAAAGAGAAAGGACAGTGACTTTCTTAGAGCTCCAGCCCCTAGAATCATGCCATTTTGAGAATAATCTTTTTTTATTTTCAAGGTACTTGTCTATTCTCTGTGAGGCTACTCAAACAATAGTTTGCTTAGCAGAGATGAGAGTCTGACATGATTTTAGAAGAGGTGAGATTGGTAAAATACTACAGAGCCTCTTTTCCCACTTTTCTTTGACTCCTGAGCACCTCCCTAGAATTAATACATTTCTTCACTGATAGTGATTGGAACTTTTTTAAGCTAGAGTTCTAAGAGAGGGATGTGCACACATCTCTCTTCAGGATCTTCAGCTTTAGACGAATGTCAAAAATGTTTGGTTCTGTAAGTAGTGCTATAGTTACTCATTGCTCTTAGAAAGAAACTCATAATGTGAGTTGTTTATCCTGTTTATCCCAATTATCCTGGGTTTGACAGTGTGGCATCAAATTTATCTGGGTATATTTGACATACCTTGGTAGAATTAGGTGTCAGGCTAGACTCTTATAATGAAAATATCCAGTTGTATATTCTAGGTGTCTTGTGGCTGTCATCCTCACTTTGGGCCAACTAATCAGTAACTGCAGTCACATGGAATTACTCAAGCACAGGGTGCAGACTGGAGTGTGAAGCAGGGGCAGTTCATAAACTGTTCTGTTAGAAAGAGTTTGAACCAAGACTTCAGATGTTCTCCAGAAATTTTCCATTACAGGCACACCATGAACCTCAGCTGCATGTGCGGCCATACCAAAGAAAACAGATTTCTCACATAGGCCTGTGCTCTCTGAGAATATGCTGTGGCATTTACTAAAACACTCAGAGTTTATAGTTTCCATTTCTAAGTGTAAACATGCTTGGGAATTTGCTTTTGAGAAGTACCATCAATGGATTTACACTTCTGGAAACTGGAACTGAATTCCTGCAGGGCACAGGGCTGCCTTTATTGCATATAGCAATACAAATACATTTCCAAAAATCACGTAGGCAAAGCAATAACTCTGAGAAACTTGCAGGACTGTATTTCCACCCTTTAAGATGAAATGACACTTTTGAAAAGTCCCTTGCTGTTTTCTCTCATCACAAATAACTCTCCTAAATACAGAGACCTGGTTCAGACTCAAAATGGGATCTCAGATCCCAGCTGATTTCTTTCTCTTCACACATTCATGCCAGCCGTAAAGGTCTGTAGGTTAAATCAGGCCTTTAAAACGACTCCTCTGTAATTCTGTGTCTTACAATTCGGCCTTTCCCAATCGTCTTTGTAACTCAACTGCCCTCCAAGGATTCACAGAGGAGTGATTGACTGGCATTGAGACTAGATAAATTATTCTGTTGATGGTGCCTAGGAGGTAATAAAATCCAGTTTAGTCCCTCAGATCTGAAAGGCCAGCAAAGTCAGAAAAAGGAAATAGCAGTAAAAGCTGTGTTTTGTCAAAAAGTCAGTGAGTATGTGACTGTGAATACCTACAAGGGGTATTCTCTAGAAGAGGAGGATACCATTTCTGCAGCCACCTTTAAACACAGACAAAAACTAGAAATAACAGATGATATCTCCATTACATAGGACTGTGCCTCATTAATTTTCTTTGTGACCAGAAGAATATTTATATAGCAGCTTCCAGACAGGGAGCTCAAGAAGCTTTACAAACCCCAATTAGTCGCACTTCTGAGTTTGGGCAATGCTATCTCTATTGTACAGATGGAATGGTGGTGACACAGGGAAGTTGTTTATCAAATAAGCACAACCAGCCTGTAGAGAAGGTAAAGTATAAGCCCTCAAATGCCTGCCCTCTGTTCCTGCACTTTGACCATCCTTCTGTCAAAGGGTCTTAATGAGCTTTATATATGTATAGAAATATCAGTGCGTAATAATCTGCCTTGGCATTCCGAGGGAGAACTAATAAATGTAAGAATAAGACATAAATCATTGATTAAAATGTCAGAAGTGATGAGAATAAAAGATTGCTCCTGCCTTTGCTGAATTACATATGCAAATTTGCATACACTACAAAATGAACATCTTTAATTGAATGAATTAGAACCTCACATAGAAATGACTGAGACATATTTGCATACAACATTTATTAGAAGGAGATGTGCTTATTTTTGGAATAAACAGCAACAGCAAATCCCTGGAATCTGCTGAAGCAGCCTCTGCCTGCAGCTCATCAGAGCACACTGTCTGCCCTGACAGTCTGAAGACAAATACAAGGTGTGCCCTGAAAAACCGTAACTGGCAGATTCAGGGAAAGATTGATGCATCCCAAACAATTACAGGAGTTTACTGCATTGTTTGTAGTCTGAATATATTAAAGCCACCGACTTTTTCTTGATACTCTTACTTTCAGACAGCCAGATTAGTAGTTTGGCAGATTTTGAACTCATTATTAGGATGGGACCATCCATATTTATTTGAGGCAAACTCTATACACTATTACCTGAAAGGACAACTTTTCAGTGACATCCATCCCAAAGGTGTTAAAAAGTATTGGAACTGGAAAGAACAGCATATTCTGCATATATCTTCATCATCCAATATTATCTGGTAGATAATCATGAAAAAAAAACAATATAGACAATCATAAGAAAAAAAAAAAAGAAGATACTGTTAGAAATCTAATTTATCTCATTCACCACATTAATTAATGAAATTGTACTTTTCATAAAATTTCATAAAGTTCTGAACCTTCTTTGAGGCTTTATTTCACCCTCAGCTCCTTTGATTTGAAATAAAGGTGAGGGTGCTCAGCTTCCGCATTTTCAGCAGTGTTCAAAATTATTCAAAGCATAGGAAAGTCTTTTTAACTAGTTACAGTTAAAGCACAAGGGAGAGAGATAAAAGCAGAAAGAAGCATGTCAAATCCATCTTGAGTTCTACCACAAGCATCCCACATAAGACTGACCATCTTTTTTTCTTTCTTTGGTGCTGCTTACTTCTTGAAATTAAGACCTTGTGGAAATACACATAAGCCACATTTCTCTGTGTATGGCCATTGCAATAGTGATCCTCCAACTGTTTCAAGAGCTTTGCATAGTAATCAAAACACTGGTCCTTAATGAAAAAACCAGCACACCTTTTCTATACACCTTAATGCTCTTTTCTGGAAAGTCTGATGCTTGTGTTAGTAGATTTCATTAGCAAACATAGTCTGTGTTCAGATAACTTGCACATGCAAGATCTATTAAAACCAGTGTCTTAAAATAAGCGCACGAAGATGCTTTTCCTGTTTCGCTGGCGAGCCGAGCGGTGCTGTCCGCGCTGGGGCTGAGCGCTGCGCACCCGGAGCAGCCGAGTCTGTTTCAAAAGGAATCGGAGGGTGCCCTCTAGAGGGGCTGCCAAAAACAGCGCCCGTTCCGACACCTCGGGTCTCCCCCCATACAGGCGACTATAGCTTAGTGGTGACATTGTGGGAAATCCAACGTTCTAAACCTAATCTGATCACTCTCGTCGTCACAGTTCGGGTGTGCTCCACTACATCCCCTGGGATGGATGTTCATCGTCCGGAGCCTGAGCAGTCTGTTCAATACTCAAGGCTTTACACATCGTGTAATAGGATTGCTCATCGTGCTGGTACAACCTGACAACACCCCCTGGCTGGGCACGGAGGTATGGAGGGGAATGACCTAGAGGAGCTCCAAGGGTCATAAAGCTGCTCAAACAAGGCCCTACAGCCTTTAGGAATAGTGTGAACTATTTCCAAATAGCAAAGCATGACCTCCAGGTAAAGTTGTGAGAAGAAAGTTAATGTTTGTAACTATTCTTGCTGCAATAGATGTCCACATTTGAATCGTGACCACAAGAAAGACAGTAACAGTAATCTGTCTAGTACGGATCTGATAAGCAAAGCTTTAGAGTTCAAGCATCATTCCCAAAGGTGAGTGCTAATATAATCCAGACATAATAGAGTACCATTTGATTTAGAAGGAAGATTTAAAAGAAATTTGTATTTTGCTTGCCAAAGTAAATTTTTCTGTGACATTCTCAGTTCTCCAAGACAGAATACAGTATGGATTTGCCTCGGTAAAAATGAATTTTGGACAACTGGTACATCTTCAGTAGCACTATTAACCACATACCTCCTCAGAAATACTATGTGGAAAGGAAG
Source organism: Ceryle rudis (assembly GCA_033439905.1). Lineage (NCBI taxonomy): Eukaryota > Metazoa > Chordata > Aves > Coraciiformes > Cerylidae > Ceryle > Ceryle rudis. The sequence continues at coordinate 8,192 of JAAGNO010010364.1, forward strand.
GCTGTGGTACAGTGGCCATTTGTGACCTTCCTATTTCTCTGTCACTCTGAAGTATAGGACACAAGACAACATCCTGTGCAAAGCAGGGTCACAAAACACAACCACACTTCAGCAGAGCAACCATCTAGCTTCACATCCTAGTTCACTCAGTCTTTGCCTTTAAAGGGCTTGAAGATCTACCCTCCTGCACATAGAAACCTTTCCTATCTTAGCAATTCTATCTTACATTTGTTGTCTCAGTATGGAAGTCCAAGCCCATATTTGTTATTTGAGGAAACTAGTTCAAAAACAGATGAGCAAAGAATAGGCTAGAGCAAGGAATAGGGTGATGCTCTTTGTTGCTGTGGTGCTTCACCGGCTTGATCATAACCTGAACCCTTCTGTACAAGCCACGGGTCAAGCACAGAGCAACAGAGTGGCTCCTGGTCTGGCTCACTGGCCTTCTGGGGAGACAATTTTTTAAGTATTGAAGTTCAGAAACCTTGGAAAGTTCACTTCTAAAAAAGTATATTTGATTCCAAGTAAAAGGATTTCTTCTAGGTTTGATCTTAGCAGTGTCACCAGTAGATTTCTGGCATTTCTAAGGAGTTTCTCGTGACAAGGTGCAGTCTGAAGAGATCTTCCTGATCTTTTGTAATGACAACTAGTTTTTATCTCTTATTTTAGGTTAATTAGAAAAGACCTACAGATTCATTTCTTCTTGTTATGAGTAAGATAGGTTAATTCCTAGAACAGACCCAAACAAAACAAAAAAATTCCCCCACCAAAAGAAATTCCTCTCAACCTATAAATCCGTAAATAAATTAGAAGAATAAAAATCATACCCAAGCAGCTTATCTTTTAAAGGCAATCATATTCCTGAAAATAGTGTGCACAGCAGTGCATACATTTGGGGAGGGGGAGAGAAGAGGAACAGCAAGTGCTAAAAGTAATTTCTCCATTTTTAAAAACAATATTTTAATTTTGGAGAAATGCCATTCAGCCTGCATTCCCTGCTCTTCATAAAGGACTGAACATGTCCCTGGAGTCATTCCTCTGAAGTTACACTCTGAATGGATTTGTCCCTTTTGTGTCCATTCATGAAGTTTCAGCAGACACCCGCTAACAGTACAGGGCAGGGGCAGAGGGGAGAAAATATCAGCAAATGTGTCAAAAAAGTGGTCATATCTATCTGACCATGCTGAGTCTGAATACAGTAAGTATTGACTTTTTTTCTCTTGTATTTTGTACTATTAGCTTAACATCTTGTTACTGTATAATTGTTAGTAAAAAACCAGAGTCAATACATAAATGCAGCCCTTCAGTTCTTAATTTTCTATGCTTTCTACACTTATTTGTGCACTGGCTTTGGATGTATGCATTTTTGGTCAAAGTTCTATGTTAGCATTAAAGCAAACAAAAAACCCAACCGAACAAAAAGCAAACAAACAAAACAGCCCCAAACTGAACCCCAAAAAAACAATCAAACAAATAAAAAACCCTGGAAGTCCAATCCTATGATTCCAGAAATTTCTGGTAAATTCAGTAGAGGCAGTACAAGGCGTTTACTGATGCAGATCAGACTTTTTCTTCAGGAGCTTCATTCTCAGTCTGAAAAATCACAAACTGCTCCTTCTTTTGCAGATTCATACAAAATCCAGACCAATGGGATTCGGACCCAGCAGTCATCCAGAAGGCACTGAAAAATAAGTATTTCATAACAGAAGAAAGTTTCTTTACAGACCTATGTAGAAAGAAATGAAAATTTTTTGATGTTTTCATTGTTGTGGTTGTCCGTGCCCAAATTACAAAGCCTTTAAAACATGTCCCAGTACGTACCGTGGTGTCACTGTTGGGTAGAATCACAGGATCTAGTTAGTGTTCAGGATACAGAAAAGATGGACCCATCTCTCTCCAAGAGATATTATGGAAGCTTTTAAAAACTCAAAAGTCACAAACACGTCACATTATTCAGTTTTACACATGTTGAAACACTGATGTTCAAAAGGAGAATACTCTGGGATCTGAGTTTTCCTGAGACACTCCAAATTTGTTGTTAGAACAAAATATGGTCTTCAATACCACAAGTCTGCTAAAATCCAACTCACCCAGTGTCCAGACAGCCTAGTGAAATGCAGCTCATTGGGAAGCTCTGGTGAACCTTCCAGTTCAGCACACACTGACCTTCTTTTTAAGGACAACCAAGAACAATAAACTAGTCACTCTTTTCCCGACACCCCAAAAAATTCCTGTCCACCAGGCTCTCAGCTTACCTAAATTGCACCATCAGAACTGGGAACTCAGAGCAACTGATAGTGTTTTTTTAATACCATGGTCATACACAAGGGAGTTTGTACCCAACATCTTCACAGATCAACCTTGCTGGACAGAAGCTGTGAGTTTAAGATGAATGGGGCTCTCATCCCAGACCTCTTACTCTCACTGTAAGAGAAGTCCCTGCCTCTGTAACAGAAGATCGGGTCTGTGACCACCTGAGGAACCTGAACATAAATGATTCTATGGTACCTGATGAGATGCATCCCAGAGTCTTGGTGGAATTGGCTGATGTAGTTGCCAAGCCACTCTCCATGATACTAGAAAAGTCCTGGCAGTCAGATGAAGTCCCTGGTAACTGGAAAAAGAGAAACATTGCACCCACTTTTAAAACAGGTACAAAGAAGAACCTTGTGAGTTACCAACTTGTCAGCCTCACCTCTTTGTCTGGGAAGATCACGGAACAGATCCTCCTAGAAGCTATGCTAAGGCATGTGGAGGACAGGGAGGTGATTCAAGAGAGCCAGCATGGCTTCACCAAGACCAAGTCCTGACTGACCAACCTAGTGGCCTCCTAAGATGCAGTAAGATCATCAGTGGATAAGGGAAGAGCTATGGATGTCATCTAGCTGGAGTTCTGTAAGGCCTTTGACACAATTCCGCATAACATCCTTCTCTCTAAATTGGAGAGATAGGGATTTGATGGGTGGACTGTTTGGTGGATAAGAAATTGATTGAATGGTGGCATCCAGAAAGTAGTGGTCAATGGCTCAATGTCCAGATGGTGATCAATGACAGGTGGTGTCGCTCAAGGGTCAGTATTGGGACCAGCACTGTTTAATATCTTCATCAATGACAGAGACAGTGGGACTGACACCAAGCTGAGTGGTGCAGTTGACATGCCAGAGGGATGGGATGCCATCCAGTGGGACTTGGACAAGCTTGAGAAGTGGGCCTTTGTGAACATCATGAGGTTCAACAAGGCCAAGTGCAAGGTCCTTCACCAGTTGTTCAGCCTGGAGAAGAGAAGGCTTCAGGGAGACCTTATTGTGGCCTTTCAGTACTTAAAGGGGCCTATAAGAAAGGTGGGGACAGCCTTTTTATCAGGACCTGCTGCAACAGGATAAGCAGTAATGGTTTCAAAAAAAAAGAAGGTAGATTTAGTCTACATATAAGGCAGAAATGTATTACAATGAGGATGGCAAAACACTGGCACAGGTTGCCCAGAGTGGTAGGTGTCCTGTCCTTGGAAAAATTCAAGGTCAGGCTGGATGGTGATCTGAACAACCTGATCTAGTTAAATATGTCCCTGCTTAGTGCGGGGGGCGTGGGGGGTGGAGTGGACTAGGTGGCCTTTAAAGGTCCCTTCCAACCCAAAATGTTCTATGATTCTATTACTCTCATGTTGTTGTCTTCCAACCACAGAGCATTGTTGAATATCAAGCAGATCCTCAGACTAAATTTAATGCTCTAGGGGCCATTTCCCAAAGGGAAACAATGATCTCTGATCCAGTTTTGTGAGGAACTACTGCATGTTCTTAGCAGAAGGAAAGACTCTGAGACGCATATACTAGCCAATAGCCCTGAATGGAGGACTTGGTGGTCTGGACAGAAATAGCATTTCTTTATGGACCATTAAAAGGCTTTTGGCATCATCCTCATGGATAATACATCTCCCTAATCTTCAGCTGTTTTTACAAAAAACACTCACTACATTCAGTTGCTGAACAATTAGTGTCTGAATTTCCAGCATTTGCAGCAATATTACTGGACCTAGCAAGTAATTACAAGACTTTCCTAAAGCCCTGAAATCCTTGTCCCTCCATCAGCAACAGCTGTTCCATTAGTTTAATAGTCTGTACAGTGCCCTCAAGATCCTCAGGTTACTGCTTTATATTTCTGCCTTGGCAACGTTGATGTATTTTGAGTGTTCCTTTGTCGCCAAACTACTCTCCTCCTTCCAAAGAGACATGTATGAAAACATGAAACTTCTATAGTTAAAAGCAAATCGTACAAATGGTCTGTGAGATGTGAAACATCCACATCAAGATTCCCCCTCCTGTCCTCTCCTGGAGGTTTTATTTTTACATTTTTTTTCAGCATAAGTTAATGAAAGCGCTGTGACATTCACTCATCACATAAAATACAGGTGGTAGCTTACAAAAGCAATTGCTCTTCAGTGTGAAACCATAAGAGTATACAGGCCATTTTTAAAGCACTTTCTGGGTTTGCAGTGTCCCGTATTACTAAACATTGTCAGTCCTAGAAAGAATTTCTTTTGCCTTTATTACTTTTTTTATTTGTTTTAAAATTATAAAAATGCATTTGAAATGCTAAAAAAGAGCATGTAAACCTAATACAGTGTGCTTAAAATCTTCTGTCAGAAAATGTTTCAATTAGAAAAATTCCATAACTCAATACTGAAATGTCTCATAGAAAGATTTTCAATAACAGTTCATTTCAGTTAATAAAATATTTTCAAAAAAATTATAACATCTGTTGCAACATATTTGGTCTAGAATAATTTGATTCTATACTCAGCTTATTTATTTCAGAAATTTTAAATTAAAAATAAAATTGTAAATGTCAGTCATGCCAAACAAAGCATTTAGCCATCTTGCTTCACAGGAAATTCTGAGGTTTTGTGTCTTTTGCAGAAAAAAAATTCCACTGGAATTTCCCACAGAAGCAGGAACCTGCACACAGCTCTCACAAAAGACAACAGCCCTATAGTCAGCTCCAGGGTTATTTGTAGTCCCTAAGCCTCACCTCTCTTCTCCCTTCAGTAGCAGCATTAATGAAGAAATAGTAACTTGAAGGTCAACAGATTGCGACTTAGGCAACATTTCATCAAAACGTGGCCTGACCATGGGGCAATAGGTTTCTGTGTTTCAGGACAGAGTTGGCCTCAAGCTTGGCTCCTGCACTTCACACAGAGGAACCATAAGGAATATGTTTTTGGATGCCAGCTCAGCTAAGGTCATCAGCCTAACCATGTGCAAGATGTGAGCAGATGTAGCAGTGCTCCACAGACTATGCTCTGGTTGTAACAATGTGCATGGAGGCATGAAAGCATCAAGACCAGCTGTCATGAAGCCCATTTTGGTGGCATACCAGGCAGGTGCCCTGCCTCTCCTTTAGGTCAAGAGTCACAAGCTCTTTCCCAAACAGAATACCAAAATGGGGCTCTTGAAATCAAATGAGTTGTGGGCCCATTTGCGTATCTGCAGTTTGTCTCCACAGGAGTTCTGTGAAGAAAAATCTGCCTTTCTGAAGTGCTCAAAGTACAGAGGTGGGCTCCATGGTGTGGTGCAGAGTGAGGGTAGCTGGCCCCAGGGTCCTCCCTATCACACTTCACCAAGTAGAAGCTCTCACTCTGTGAGACTGATGTCACCCCTACATGCCAGGAAGCCAGAAGGAAGGACGTCAAGGAAAATAGCAGTCTTTGGAAAAAAACAGATCGCTTAGCCAACAAGATGATGTTAAAGATCAAGCAACATGGCAAGAGAAGTGCTGGATCTGAGTAGAGGCCTCTGTGGCACTTGATCAGGGGAAGCCAACAGAATCTCTGCCCTCCTGCAAGGATGTGCCAATACAGTTTGCTCACCAGGCTGATATAAGGATCACCAGGTTTGTCGACAGCCTTCAGAGGTGAGCTGCCTTGACATATCTGGAGCCTAGCAGCTCACCTATGCATAGAAACTGCACAGTTTTAAAACACTGTTGCTAAATCTGCATATTTCTCTACTAATGAACGAATTAAAAGTTGGCCTAGGTGTATATTGTCAGTCTTCAAAAATAAGGTCCTTTATTTCTCTTGAGAACATAGTAAAGAAACAATAACAAAAGGTTGAGAACAAAAAGGAACATATTCTACCACCATACAATGGTACAAATCCATGGTATACACCAATTTTGAAAACTGATCAAGTCTCAGTAAGGAAAATGAAAAGCAAATATGCTAAAACAGTTTTCTTTTACAGACAGTCATCATGCAGTTACTTGCATGATGATCCACAACATTGTTAATACGTATATCATGCAATTAATCATTGTTCTGACATTCTCATGTTTTCATGTAATTATTCCTTATATTTCCCAGAAGCCTGCAAATCTAACAACATCTGGTACAGTACTACTATTTTGTCATTCCTAACCTTTAGTGGTTCAGGCCTTTGGCATTGCTAAATCCCACATTTCATTGCTCAGCGTCACACACCAGATCTATATGATCAGCTTCCTGACTTCCCTTCTCCATTATAAAAGCTTTATTAATTGCCATGTACGCTCACTTAGAATTAAGAGGGCCAGTTCTACACAGGAATCAAAGGAAGTACTTCTTCTCACAAAGTACAATTAAATTGTAGTGTTTAATACCAGAGGGTGTTGCAAAGGCCGAAAGCCTAAATGAGCTCAGAAGAGATTAGACAAATTTAAGGAGGATGGTGTCATCAGTGCCTATTAAATGCAAGTTTGGAGGCAAACTCTAACTTAGAAATGCCTTCAGTATCTGAAGGGAAGTGTCATGATCTGTGTGTACTGTTATTTATCTGCTTTCCAGTTCTGGGCACTTTCATAAAGCAACTATTGGGCCAAATGAAAGTGCCTTCTTCCCCAATGTCACTAATTTCTGTGCAGCAGGATGGACAGACTCACTGCTCATGTCCTAGCTCATGAGCAACCAGACGAGAAAGGTGCAGTTTCCTCTCCTTGAGCTGAATGGAGGCTTGCTTCAAATTTGGGGTAGAGATGCCTTAAACAGCACTTGGGGATTCTGCATTGCCCACTCTCAAAGCCCAGCAAGGCTGCACAGGAGCTGATACTTCTGGCAAGTGCAACTCTCCCCTCTCCCCCCGACAAAACAGACAAAGCAAACAGGGTGTGCTGGAGCAGTTTGGCATCTTGGCCAGAGCAGTTTGAGCCTCAGCCGTTAAGCTGCACCTCCCAGTGCTTAACTGGTGTCGCAGGGTCTGGACCGATCAGTAAACCGGCTTGGGGTCTGGGCTTGTCCATGTTTTGTCTGGGCTCATCCCCTCAACCAAGCAGAGTGACCACAGTGAACACTCTCCTAAGGTATAAATGGCATCCTGGCTAAGACCCAGAGGAGTTGGTTCTTCGCAAAGCAGCAGGCCTTCCAGTTGGACCCTCCCCTTGGGGCCACTGCCCAAGGACATCGTCATGGAGTGAGTCTCAATGGAGTGAGTGAACATCTCCCCCCACTTTGGATAAGTGGTATCTTGGTCACTCCGGTGCGGGAGGTTTCCCCATGATTAGTGAGCGTGTGCCCATTTTGGTTCATTTTCCCTTAAGGTTTAGGAATTAGTTGTGTAGTAGATAATTCCCAACAGCCATCCGAACTTGTATCAGAAGGACCGCTGGGCAACTCTGGTTGCAATAAACCCCCATTTTAGATAGCAGCTGCTCTTTGCTTTGTGGGTGCCTCCATGACAATACTTAACACATTTCTCTGCTTTATTTTTATGCTCTGCATAGAACAAGTGGAGTGTGTTATAGGAGGAGGAACTGCAAAACACAGATGAACAAAAGAAAATCCAACCAAGCAACCCATACTGACATCCACAATCTCAAGTTTACTGGTACTAATCACTGTATCACCAATTCAAACTAGATCTCTAATTTAAAGACCAATGTGTGCATGTAGAAGATAACTGGTTTCAAAAAAAACCAAAGGACCTCAGGTCCAGAGCATGTGCAGGATCAGGGCCTGGAGTGGTACTTTCTGCTGGACCTTGTCAACATCCTCATCTCAGCCCAGTGCTCTGCATGCTGATGACACCTTGCCTCACTTCACCTGCTTGGAAAAATACCTACAGCATAAGCCAGTTCCCCAACAGGAGAGCCAGCCCAGCCTTTCCTTTTCTAGCCACCCATTTGCATTTTGACAGCATTAATCATTGCTCTACAACAACATCCTTTCTTCTCAGGAACAAGTCACTGTGTCACCCTTTCACCTTCAACTTTCTCCACATTGGCAGACGCTATGTTTTTTTAGGCTTAAAATCTTCATATTTCATCTTGGCAGCTCTGCCTTCCTATACAGAAAATATGCCACTCTTTTTTGATCTCAAGTCTTGTATCTCTAGCTGGAGCCCTAAATCCTACTTATAGCAATAAATAATAAGAATCAATATATACCATATGCTTTCTTTCATATTCTCATGTATAAATTGTCCATGTCCCTTAAGAATTGGTGTGGGAAAATACATTCTGTAGCATTCTTCACAACAAAATAGTTACAGCCTATTCTACATACTAGGAATTCAGCAAGACACAGCAAGAAATCAATAAAAACACAAATTGCTCCATCAATACGTACATTCATTTATACTCTTCAAGGTTATCTTTGCTATGCCAGCAGAGACACATTTTCTCCATATATAGCCATGCATATTAAACTAGGCAAGAGAGAAAGGAATGGAAACAAAAGCTATCAGTACAAATCTAATCTAGCTAGCGTGCACGTTCAAAGACTTTTGAGTTGGTTTTCCCCTCTGTTCAGAAAGCAGTCTGAAATCCAGGCACAGCAGCTGACACTGACTCTTCATTCCCTCTGCAATCATCTCCTCCCAAGGCAGGTATGTTCAGACATGCAAAACATCTCCATCTCCATCATACGTATCATTATACCCATTGGTATAATATCTGTAGACAGGACTTCTTTTGTATTAGTGATGGATAAATGGGTTATGACCAAAGAATTGACAGGTTAAATTCTGGTCCGTGGTCATCCATGTCAAAGGAGAACAAAGAACAACTGTGTAAGTGTCTTTTTGGCACTTCTTGTGCATGGACTTGTGCTGAAACCCACCAATCCAGAAAGACCCCACAAAGCTTAGATCTTTACTGATGTTCTCATTCATAGATTATGAAGGTGATAACTTCAAAGCAGAACTGAGCCTTTGCACACAAAACCATATTCTGAAAATATCAAGCTAGAAGAGTTCGTATTCCTTGCTAAAAGATGTGAGGAAGAACCTGCCCAAGGCAACAGACTTTAAACAAGAAAGGTAGTGACAGGGAGAAGACTTCTTTGCAAGAGGTCTCTGACGCAAGTGAGCTGTAGTAGGAGATAACCAATTTTTGCCTGCAGTAGTCAATCATTGCAGAGAAACATTTCAAGAGATTGCACTGGTGAATAGATGCACCACTAGTTTGGCCTGTTATCAGTATCATGCACAATAATAAGCTACTTAGCTGCAGATTCTTATTGCACCATTTATTATTTGTACAATTCAATCCAAGTTTGACTTGCCAGGCCAGTATCATCGGTATTTTTCCAGTTTGTCCAGTACTGAGACAGTCTCTTACCTCTTATTTCTATTGTGTTTATTATTATATGCACATTTCCTGCAAGGTCAAGCAAAACATGCATCTTCTGATCAGAGCTGAACATTACATTGTTTACGGTGGATAGTCTTTTTTTTTTTTTGTAGGCTTTTCTTCATGGTGTGCCCAAAAAGAGAAAATGAGCCTTAAAAAAGCACAGAAAGAGCTGCTTCCCGAGCTGCTTCCTTGATGCCACTCTCCTGATGCTGAGTGTATGGTTAATGGAGATTGGTTTTGCTCTTATTCATCGGTAGTGAGATCAAGGTATAGATGTCTATTTATTTGATATGTTCTGGGCATCTCGAATCTTAGTGTAGGATCAGCCATGTGTTACTGAAGAGTGTGCCTCATGGACTAGTAGCTCTTCTGTTTCTGATGAGATCACCATGCTGGATTCACTTAGGACTTATTGCCTTGATCCAACTGGTTTTCTCAGTACCTGCATCATTTTTAATTAATACGGATTTTTCTTTTCCCGTCAAATAGAGCCTTCTGCTTCTCAGATGAGAGCTTCAGAAGAGGCCTTACCAACACATGCAAGAGAGTCAGATGGAAATCTGTGTTCTTGGAAAGCATCTTGCTGCTCTGGAGACACCTGAATACATCCCTTTGGCCATGCAACACTGAGTTCAAATCTGCTTCTTAATTTGACACTTCATTCCTCTGCATTTGAGATGCATTTTTATTACTCCTTGCTTTAAACAGATTTACATGGAAAACTTTATCTGAGCTTTCCCTGAGGAAACCTCAGCAAGCCTTGCAGGCAGTAGCAGAAGGCAGTAGCAGAGAACCCGGACATACATATGCCATAGGAGATGCACAGCAGTGCAGTCTTAAAACTGCAGAAACTTTGTGTGCTGGAAAAGCTAAACAGAACAGTGAGCAAACTTGTTTGTTTCCCTCTCCAGAGACTGAAAGCAAACTTCACAAGTGTTTTCCCCTACATGGGGTGTCTCAGCAATACATGTATTGTTATGATTTTTGCCCAGTCCATGTTCAATATGGAAATGACAGTCTTGCAATTTTTGTAATCATCTCACAATCTATCTCTGGCTTTCAGCATTTAAACAGACTGGGGCACCGCAATGCCCCATGATTAGCTCTGATTGTGAAACTTCTTCCATAACAAAATGATAAAAGCGATCAATCACCTTAACAATAGTTAATAGCTCTTATCCAAAACCATAATAATCCCACTCTGCAGTTTCACTATAGCAAGCTATTGCACTGTCAGTCCAGCCTTGTGTCTGAAGCAGCACTATTCTTTCTTGTCTAGCAACCTGAAAAGACACCTTATCACATGGTCCCATAGGCTTCTTTCCACCTTTCTCTACTCCTGCACGGTATTTCCTGCTCCTCTCTGACTCCCAGTCACCATCCTAAAATCTCAGGTAGTTCCTCTGGGAAGCTGTCATAGGAAGCCTGCAGTCCTCGAGGCCACCTCTCACTGCCTGGCAAATGTTTTTTTTTTCCTCACCATATGTCACATCAGTACTGGATCCTTCCCTTTCACACACATCCTTTTTCTAGCAAAATGGGAAAAATACATTAGTTTTTAAACACATTCCCTCTTAGCATTTTCATGCCAATAAAGAGCAGGAAAATTAGCCTGGATCATAACAAGTATAATCCTACTAGTCTTCATGCCAGATCTGAAGGCCTGCTGTGGGACAGACCCAACCTGTAGCATCTCACTGAAGGGTGCAGGGATGCAGCCACTCTACCTTTTCCAGCCCACCTACTGCCTCTCTCAAGGAACAAGCAATTACTGATTATGCCACAACATTAGCAAAGGGAAAGGTCATTCCTCTAAACTGGCTCTGCCTCTCTGATTTGCCTCAAACATTTTTTGCTCATTTCTGGTTAAATCCATCCAAATATATTGAATGTTAAAGTACTTTTCTTTTTTTGGGGATATGAGATAAAACTTTCTGAGAAAGTGCAGACAAAGGTTGTGGTTTTGGTAGAGTGTGAAGACATGACACATTTCCATGCAGAGGCAAAACCTGCCAGGCAGCACACAGGCAGGACTGTAGAATCAAAGAATGGTTTCGGTTGGAAGAGACCTTTAGAGGTCATCTAGTCCAATGCTCCCTGAAATGAACAAGGACATATCAGGATGATCATCAGTGTTTGGGTACCAGAAAAGACTCATCTTCCTTATGCTGAACTCAGAGAGTAGAAGGATCTTCAGCGTCCTGTAACTCTGTTCTGGAGACATTCAAAATCCACCTGGATGCATTCCTGTGCAATCTTCTCTAGAGAACCTGCCTTGGCAGGGGGGTTGGACTGGATGATCTCCAGAGGTCCCTTCCAACCCTGAACATTCTGTGATTCTTGCGATCTGCACATGTGCTGTCTGAGACTTGCTCCTAGTTTCACACAGGTCTGTCATTTCATTTGTAAAACCAAGCAGCACACTTGTGATGCTGATCTGGGGACAGGGTGAGTTTTCAGTAAATATTCCTCAATCCCTTTTCTGCACTTTTATCACTGTCAGATAGTCCAGCCCACCAGACATCTGCAGGGGTGAACTCAAGGGAAAAAAAAAAGTAATTACCTGCTGAAATAAGACTTCCCTATAACGTTTGGAGAACCACAGAGTCCTCTGCCCTGACACAAAGAAGCAAAAGGCACCCAGACCCCAGAATGAACAAGGAGCACTCACAGGCTCCCAAGGCTTGAAGAGTAGCAGAGCTTCAAAGTATGCTCTCATTAATTAGCTTTTCATTAGGAAATCCATTAAAAAATGACCAGAAAGTGGGGGGGGAAACAACAACAACAACAACAAAAAACAACCCACCACCAAAACACAACCAAACAAGACCCCACAAAAATTCATCAGTACTGTAACATAGGTAGGATCATAAGCATGGTAGAGAAAAGACAAAACAATGGTGACAGTGGAGACAATTTCTCAACCAAGACAATAGGAAAGCTGGGTGCAAGATGGTGGAGGTGTCACTGAACTCTCCCTGAGAACATAACTTGGTCCTATGGGCACATATAATAATCTTGTGCAGTCAGCAGCTCCTCCACTGCCCCTCAAGAAAACCCGAAGTGCTGTAAGTGAACACTGCTTCTCTAAGAGAGCTTCCCCCGGATGGCACTTAGACATCACACACAAAGTATCTTTGGCAATGTTCATGTTTCCAAAGATGTCACTCTGTGAGAAGCATACTTTAGCTTTCACATCTTTATTTAATGTATGAATAAGTAACCAGAGGTTCTCTTTTCCCCTGCAAAGCCCAGAAATTGTACCCACTGGTTCCACCTGGAGGGATGCTTCACTAGCTGAGCTTTTGCCTTCTGGTTTAGGATGAGAGAAAGCCATGTCTTGGAGGCATTAGATGGGGGATAAATAGGTTTATTGAGATTTAGTCAGGGTTTTTTTTGCCTCCGTCTCTACCCTCTGGAAGATCCCCTCAAACTCTTATCAGATAGATTTAATATTTTTTCATTTTAATAATTGTACTTCTTTATTACATTTTTTAAAGTCAAAAATAGGTTCTCCCCCACCTCTGCCACATCAGCAAATCCTTTTTTCTTAATTTAGTACTCGCTTATACATTTAGTTCACATACTTCCTGGTAGAGATAAGCTTCCCACTGTAAGCCCCAACATTTCCAACTCATTTCCTACTGCCTGGGGCTGCTTTCTCCATGATAGTATCTGTCTTTCTGGCCCTGCACCAGCTTGTCTACCTGTGCCCAACTTAAAATTCATAAATGTTCCATATGATTTCAAGCTAATATTCCACTCATCTTCTGCAAGCAGCATCTATTGTTCAAAGAAGGAATTGCTCTGAGCTAGTGATGCTGTTGTCATCTTCTTTGTCCATGCTGTGCATGCTGCTGGCATATGCACTCTTGCAAATTAACATAATCTATTCCAATTTTGCATATCTTCCCAAATATCAGGCATTATATTTGCTTACACTGGTTTGCAGTGCATCCCTATATGCTATTTTTTGTTAGCCATGACTTTCTGCCCCTTTCTTTTCACATAATATTCTGGATTGTTCTTACCAGCCACAGTGTCACCTCCTGTAGTCTCCATAAGAAAAGATGCATCTTCGGTTATTACCTTTCAGAAATGCTATTTTTCTTTGCCAGAAATTACTTCTGACTTCTCAGACAGTCACTTCTGTGAGCATTTTGCCCAATTCTTGTCATGATCCTGTCTCTTACTAGAGACTTTGGACCCCAGAATTGGCTTTTGGCCTTAAATGAGTCACAGACTGATGTATGTTTCTCTTTTTGAGTCCTGCATTTCTAGACAGATATATCTATATGCTCACATGTGTATACATATGTATATAAACTATGTATTTTTTATATATAGTATATGGATACAACATTAGCAATGTGTTTTTCTTCTGGGCAGCACAATATACCTCACATTTCCATATACAATTTCTCAGTGATCTCTCCAAAAGAGAGTTAAATGAAAATCATTAAGCACATGAGCTACCTCAGATCAAAGTGCTGCCAGAAACAAAATTGTCTTCTGATTTCCTTCTTGTTCACTGGCTTCCCTATCTTGTGGATGGTGAAGTGAGATTTAAACCGTCTCAGATTTTTTGGCACATTTTCAGAGAGTTTCAACTTGCACCCTTTTCTCAGGATACTTTCTTATCTGGTTCTCCTCCTACTGCCTTATGTCATTCAGTAGTCATGCAGATACAAAAAGCATGACACTTACTTCACTCAGTACCCCAGTTTACCTGATCTGCTGCATAACAGCTGGTCTGAGCTGACTCATGCTGAAAGATACAGTGCCCTGCAACCTGAACCCCCCTGAGCTTGTTGTTTAAGCAAGGCGTTGACATAAGAACTCATGAGGCAGAATCGCCTTTCTAAACCCTGGAGCCCAGCAGAGCCAGTTGCAGTGAGGCATTACAAACCACCATCCTCCGAGTTCAGAGGATGCTTTCCTGGGCCAGCAATGAGCTCAGACCAGTCCCTTCAGTGCTCAGGGTTTGGGGAGATCACAATATCATGTACCATTTAACCTCTGTGGTTCCCTGAGATCAGGTGAACTTACAGCCGTATTTGCCAGGAATGTGAAAAGACACAGCCCATTTGGGCTGGGCTAGAAAAAGCAGGAACTTGTCATTTTATTCCATCCTGGCCAGACCTAGTCCAAGACCCAGGGACTGCCTAGGGAACACCACCATTGCAAACTGCTGATTGACGAAGGAGTTTGCACAAGGTTTCAGGCTGCCTCAGATGGGAAGATCTGGTAGATGCCAATAGCAGCGCTGCTGCAGGCAGAAAGGCACTGCGAAGCCCTGCACCTCACTGAGGGATGCATGTCAGCTGACAGCAAGCCACAAAGCAGTGACACCAGGCACCAGTGTTGGTTCACAGCATCTCCCATCCTCACTTTGTGTCATTTCTCTGGGCTAACTTTGTCTTTTGGCTGACTGGCAAGACTAAAAGATTGTGAAGCCCTGCTTATGTTTGTCCTGCCTTTGCCACAAACACTAATCGAATGAATATATCGTAAAAGATTGCTCCATCTTAGCCAAATGTTTTCAGAACCAAGTGTTTCAGGGAAATACCACTTATTCAGTTAGATTATAGACACAGCCAAGAAGTCAAGAGCTCATGGTTTACAAGCTGATATAGAGAAGACAACAGAAACATTTGGCCCCTGTAAGAAGACTGCAGCCAAAACAATCCCTCCAGTGAATGTTTAGAAGATGTGACAACATTGTAGGCTTAAAGACAGTGACCAAGATAGGGCTGGTGCAGGGGGTCCTATGCATTCCTGAAACTGAGTGGTTTGTGAAAGACTCAAAATTGCTTGAATACCAGTCCTCAGACTACACAATCATGCAGACCTCATTTTAATCAGCTCCAACTGTAAACCCACTTTGGGCAAGAGCTGCTCTGATATGTGATGTCTCTTCAGAACATCACAAAAAGTGTGCCACAAGAACAGTCATGAGCATCCACTGTGTCCAGAGGACTTACCGTTATTGCAGTGATCCTCCCATTTCTCTTTAAAACCATTCTCTTATCCCTCAATAAGAAAGGCCACATGAGACACTAGGTCTTGGATGATTGTGCTGGGACTAATTATTTTTTTTATTATTATTTAAAAACAGACAAACAAACAACTGAGGCGATACAGTTTTTAGCCTGAGCAGATCTTATTTAATCAAACTTCTCAACAATGTCATTCAGAATAATGACAGTCCAGTGGGAACTCACTGCATCCTGAATTAAATCAAGTAGTATATAAATATAACCAAGGTATTCTCAAAATAAATGCAACTAACCAGTTTTAAAATGGCAACCAGCTTTTGCCTTTTAATTGGGGTGACATTTTGCAAGGCCATTCCTTGGCGAGTTTCATATTCTTCCATTCTGCTCTGCTTTTCTTATTTGTATAGTGTTACCAAGGCACATATGAAATACATTTCAAAGTACAGATATCAGCTCATTTACAGCTAATTATAATAGGCAAGTGGTGCAGTAAATGGAACACCCGATTTTCTCCCCTCTTTTTTTTCCCTTTTGGTTGAAGCTTTTGTGATGTTCTCCAGGTGACTCCCATGCATAATGTAACACTAGCAATGCTGTTTGCATAATAAGCTATTTTCTACCACAGAAGCAGAAACATTTTATCACTATAGAGAAGGCTTGGATTATGAATACATTTTCATATAAGTTGATTTATGTGAAAATTACCAATAAATGCATTCTAGCAATAAGTAAAATGTTTGTTCCTACTTTAAGGAGTAGTATTATTTGAAACTTAGGGGGAAGGGAAATGCATATCCTACCAAGAGAAACTATTTTATTAATATGATTCAAATGTCAGAGCTTGCAGTCATCTTCCAGTGTATGGAGCTCCCTCAGTTTCCTCCAGCAAACTCCATGAAAGTGGAAAATGCTCAGCACTAGACAGAAGTACTCTGCCTGTCACCACATTGAACCACCAGTTCTGTGGTATTTAATGCAGTAGAAACACCAGACCAAACCCTGCTCTAACCCAATGGCACCTTCTGCAGTCTCCAAAAGAGTTGTTTGTTCTCCTCTTGTTTAAAATGCAACTACAATTTCATATTATGAGGTACACATTTCTTTACTAGGCTTTTTTTTTTTAATATATATTAGAATTAGAGCAACATTCTCAATAAGACCAGCTCTGGAGTCTGCCAGAGGAACAGGACTATGAAGCCAGGGTCCAGTTCAGCAAATGCAGACGGGCATCAGCACCTCCATGCACTTGAGTAGCCCCACTCCACTCTCATGCCCACGCTGCAGAAAGTGTAGCAGTGGGGTTAAAAAAGGCTCCATGTGTCCCTACACCCGTTTCAAGATCAGTGCAGAATCACAGCTCGTGTGTTTGGTCACAGATGAAATGTGACCTAGATGCATATAAAGCACTAGCACCAGTCTCAAAACTGACACCCTTGAGACTAAGCTGGTGCCCTTTGAAGCCAGCAAAATAGAGGGCTTTGGATCTGGCCATTTGCATTGGAGGGTATCCCAGAACCAATTAATTGCCATTGCGAGTGCGTTTTTGATGGGCCAGGGTAAAGTAAGCATTCCTCAGGAAGTGCTGGACCTGCTCCTATTCAACAATGAGCTGATCCTGCAAAATACACGCTGTAAGCAAGCCCTCGTCCTCGTGAGCCTGCAGGCACCTCAGTGGAGCTGCCTGACACAGCAAGGCTGTGTCCCAATGGAGCAGATCAAGCCTCTACCTTTGAAACAATGAATAAACGTACACCTCGATTTTTCAGAGCAATATGCCGCTCAGATCTCCTGCCACTGTAAATCAAGGTGGTTTTATTGACACCAGAGGAGTTCTGCTGATTTACATGAGCTGAATGTCTGATCCAATGCTGGAGATCAAGATTATTTCTGCTTAATAGAGATAACTCACAGAAGAAAACTTTTCATACAATATGTCAATGTCTTTCAACTCTACAAAATTAAAAGTCTAACACTCTAGTTGGAGGGGGAGAGGACAGAAATTGACTGCTGCAGATGAACAACACATAACAGTTTTTGCTTCAAACACCATTCTGTAGATGCAAACATTGCTTAATGTCATAATTTCCCTGCAGATTTTGTAAACTCCTGCAAAAATGCTCTCTGTAGAAGTCCATTGATTTCACCTGCTTTATACCGCAGAGGCTGGTGTGAATTTTTTTCAAAATGAATACTTTTTTTTTCTAAATGCCTTCCAGTTTTACTAATTAACCTCCCTCTCTTTTCCCTGCAGACCTGCATGGGAGGAAGAGCACTGTTCAGCAAACAGCCTTGAGCACTACACACCATTCTTCAGTTCAGCAGCTGAGAAAACACTGTGACTGTTCAGCAGGTATCACTGGACCTCAGTGGGAAACTGAGCCCTCCACAACAAGCTTGGTGGTGCTCAGACCCATGCCACTTGTGGTTCAGTCCTTGCTGATGGCAGGATACACAGTGCACTATCTTTGTGTGAGATCTGACAAGACTGTTGCCCTGGGTTGCCTCCAGGCAAAATCCAGTATCATTCGTTCCCACTCTCTGCTGCCAAGATGGGTCTGTACCTACCTCTGCTTCTCATTTATATTTGCTATTAGGGTCACCTTATCGAGCCTAGCTCAATGTATTTCTCACTGGAGTGAGGGATGTTTTGTATAAAAAGGTAAATAAAACCCTTCTCCAAAGGGGGTTATTCCATGGACATACCTGAGTCCCTGCTTTCCTGAATGACCAGGGCAGTGTTGCTGTGCCATTAAGTCTACTGCTTATGTGTCCAGCACCACATCATCATCCCAGCGGCACAAGTCAACCAGCCCCTGCAACTTGCGACCTATATTATATTTTCAGGCCCTCTCAGGTGAGCATTGCCAGTCACACCTTTTGGCTCAGCATCTCTTTTTATGGGTGCCACAAATACTTGCAAGCCTCTCCTGTATGGTGTCCCCTTCCTGCTATACACACATCTGGTCCCCACCACAGATTGTTCCTGCCCTATAGCCTGATTAGTAGGTCTCTCTTCACACCCAGGAGACTGCCTAATATTGCTAAAGGTGCCTTAGCAAAGTGTCTTCCTCCTTGAGATTTCTGTCTGCTCTCTGTGCTCTGCCACTGTCACTAATTACACTGGTGCTGTGGCAGCTCCATTGGCTCCAGCTGTGTGTAACTGAGACAAAAACTCTGACCTGAAGAAGGAGCTTCCCAGATTGCCCAGCTGTGGACACACCAAGCTCTCCTAGCCTGGTGTGCAAGTACTACCAAGAAGCCCTGGAAAAATTCCCTCTTTCTTCACTGAGCCTGGGGCTCCCATCATGAGGAGTCTGTTTCAATTCCCCTGGTCCTACTCCCCTGAATAACACAACTGGTGCCAATTCACAAAGTAACGCTGACCCCTAGGTCTCCATATTTTCAATTTTAAAACACCTAAAACTGTATTTATTTTACTAACATTAAATAAATTTGTGTCTCTAAGACAGTAGCTAGTACCTCTGCTGGAGAATGGATTCAAGAAATTCATATTCTAAACTAATTCATATTCAGATGAGATGGTGTGGAGATGAAAGGTTGGAAGTAAGCTACAGAACACGGGTGTTAGATCATGCATTCTTAGTTACACATTTACTATATCTGTAACAGCTCACTTTTCTATTTTAAATCCTACTAAGTGGAGACTATTTAAATGTACTGCTGTAGTAATAAAGAAAAGGTCAACTCAATGTCTGTCTTGGCCATTAATCAATCTTTCCTATACTTTCTAATTATCTTGATTGCCTGATAGAATGAAGCATGGGACACTGATCATCTATATGTTCCCTGGTTATATCTGTTCTTAGCACCATTTTTTGGGTTGGGTTTTTTTTTTTTGGAGACCAGAGATGGTATTTTCAGATGGCGATTTTTTTTTTTTCTTTTAAAAGATGCCAAAATTCTTTCTCTAATAACCAACTCCTTTCCTGCCTTATCTCCCACCATTTTCCGTAGCAAATTTGCAGGCTGTTCCCTATAAAATTTTGAAGTGTCTTTAATCATCTCAAGCAGTAATTTTGTGGGTTGTTTTTTTTTTCTTTCCTTTTCAGTAATCTGGGATTCCCAGCATTATTCTTTCTCTCTGATTATGAATTGTAGCTTTTTATTTTTAGAGGCAGCTTAATGCAATGCAGTAACACACAAACACAGGACAAAATTATAGACATGAAAAGATCAGAATTTTTTTTATAGTGATAATTCCACTTTACTCTTGGGTGTCACATATCCATGAGGGACCCCAGAACTTCAGCAAAAGCAGCCAGATAGCTCATTACCAAGACACCAGGAGCTACACAGCAGGTCTCCATCCCCAGGTGACAGAGAGGGCCTTGTGGAAAGAGTGTGGCAGGGGACAGGCAGCAGGTCACATGCAGCAGATCACATGCAGACTGCTTAGATCCATCCCAGGGATTAGAAATGCATGTAACAAATGTCATACAGAAAGGGGCAATTGTGCAGCTCCCATATGAGCTCAGGGAGATGGTTTAGTCTCAACTCTGCTGTACAGAAAGTACCAGGGAGACAGGAGACTTGCAAAGATGGAAACCTCATCTTCATTCTTCTGTACTGAATCACAGGGAGTTTGGGATGTTTGAAGAATGCAGAATGGGATCCATTGGAAGCATTTCTCACCCCCTTTGATTATATGTACAGCTTGATTGAATGAGTCATGAGACCCAGCTCCTTCAGATATCCATTAATGCCAGACAAACAAACCATATTCAACACATTGCTCTTTTTTTGTGAGATTTGTTGTTTTCCTCTTCATAAATAGCTTGAGAACAAATGTATTCATTGTTCAGAATCTTTGGCCAGTAATTTTTGCAACTTACAGAGGGACTACAGTTTGCTCAAGTAGCCTATGGTGAGCACTGTCTTCCTCCAAAGCTGTGTTAGCAGGCAGGCAGCCCCCGCAGCCATTCAGCTAGAGGTACCAGCAACCTCTGCAAACCTTGTCCCTTGCTAGAAGTAGCATGCATTGGTGATGTGAGGCTCAGGTGCTCCAGCTGCATCCAAAAAAGTGGATCAGACAGGGTTTCTGCAGCATGATATAAAAATGAAGCTGCAATATTGCTGGCAAGCGATCTTCTATTTTTTTCTGGTGCAAATGCTGTTACAAGAGAGAGGACTCCAGCTGTTAGCATCCCCACTCTTTACATACTGACACCCTCAAAATCAAGGTAATTTCCCCACCAACTCAGGGGCAGTGGGCTGAAGCTGGGGGAACTGAAGCCCACCACACTCCCCAGTGCAGCACCAGGATCCCCAAGCCAGGACTGAGTGAGCTGGGACCTTTCAAAGCACATACTACCTTGAGTCCTGGAAGAAGTCAGCTGAGATTGCTGGAATGTCACACCCATTTCTTCTCTACTCTTCCACACTTTAATGGCAGAAACAATCTACAATGATGTTTGAATAGACCTTGCTGCTCAGCATCTCTTACTGGCTAACTCTTGGTGCTTCCCTGCTCAGCCTATTAACCACCCACCAGATGTACATATCTCGTGGAGGTGTGGAGTCTCCTTTTCTGGAGACATTCAGAACCCATCTGGATGCATTCCTGTGTGATCCTGCTCTGGCAGAGGGGTTGGACTAGATGATCTTTCGAGGTACCTTCCAACCGCTAACATTCTGTGATTCTGTGATCTCTCCCCACTGAAGATCTAGAAAGCCTGGCAAGCTGATTCTGGGGAGGCGGGGGGGTGGGGGTGGGGGTGGTTCAAGCACTTTGTTGGACCTGTCTACCAATTTTATGCATTTCAGAGCCACGCTGGCAGCACTTGTGGTACCTCACCCCTGGCAAATGGTGCATGCTACTAGAAATAAACAGCACAGCCAGGTTAGCACAGGTTTAACGGAGATAACTGTTATATGATACTGTCTTATCTCCTAGTCTTCCAAAGACAATTCCATAGTGATAAATGAAACAGTACCTCTAATGGGGAATTACTAGCCACAAAATTACAAACTTTAGTTTCCGTAATAGTGCATTCAGGTTGTATTTACATGACAAATAAGAAAAACCTCTGACAGAAGAGACTTTCATGTATTTGCCTGGTTTTGTCACTCAGCTCACAGTTTTATCTTGCATTTAATCATACTGCCCTTCATCTGCCATCCAGTAACCAAAGCACTAAAATAGCCTTAATCTCTCTGTATCTCATTACAATGTTGAGACTATTGTTTTGCAAAACTTTCTGTTAAGTATGATATACCTCAGCTGTATAAAATATATGCCCAAAATGCATAGAGTATGTAGACTAGTACTATAAATTCTAGGACCATCTTAAAAGTGAAAGCACTGGATAAAATGACACAGAAAATACAGAGTGATAGGTAGGTAAAGTGTTATTATTAGATCATAAAGGCAAATGAAAAATATCAAATGCAATCTCATTTAATAAAGAACACAGAGAAATACACACAGTAGGTCTGGTAGCATAAGACTTACTTTGAAGATTGTATCCTTCCTTCCCGAGAGTTTATAATAAAGGGCTCTACAGCATCTGTTTAGGGCAAACACAACTGTGGAGAAATCACTTGGTTTTGTTTTTAATCTCTAAGTCTGTAGTCAGTACGATATAACATATTTTCAGGCCAGCACAACTTGATAGTGTAAGTCAACAATATTTATAAAGATTGCTGTTTACTAGATTAACTCCTCATCAGCTTTAGGCCGTAGATATTCAGTATCGCATAGCACTAAGTCCTTAATTGGATGTGATTGTTGTCACACCTTGGTGTTAAATTTACTCTTCACCTGCCTGGCATTTACAAGTGGCAATCCCTTTAGGCAAATGTATGTATGAATAACTAATTATTATTATTGTTGCTGTTATTTTAGTCTCAGCTTGATGGAGATTTACTCTGAAGAGCAGCAAGTGGCTCTGTGGAAGTCTCTGGAATGACTGAATTTGGACTGTAATATTATACTGCAGATAGCTGGCAATTTATTAGTTACACATTCCATTTGTCTGCACTGGTTTCTGTATATTTTAAGATCTCTGCTTTTAAGTATCTCTAAGACCCCTGTTGTTTCAATTACTTGTCACTGTGGCCTGAGGTATCATTACTACGCTGAGGATAATAAACAACTCCTCCTCCTATTTCTGTTGCTAGAGCTGTGACTAACTTAGCATCATCAAAATGCAGCATAGGATGGAGAAGTAAGTGTCATATAGTTGGTAACTGATCCTAAATCATATTCTGCTCTGCCAGCTTTGTTACGTGGTCTTGGGCAAATCTTACACTTTGGAAGGGCTGAGCACTATATAAGCCCACAACATATACTGACTACACAAGATCACATAATGATCTTGTTTTGAAATTATATATCCTCTGCATTTTCTTGTTGTCGTTGTTGAGGTCTGACAGACACTATTTAAGACAGCAAATTTAGAAATGCACCATAGAAGGACTAAGCACCAGAGCTATTTCATTCACATTACAGTGTGTTCC
Organism: Ceryle rudis; assembly: GCA_033439905.1. Classification (NCBI taxonomy): domain Eukaryota; kingdom Metazoa; phylum Chordata; class Aves; order Coraciiformes; family Cerylidae; genus Ceryle; species Ceryle rudis. Next base: position 31,267 of record JAAGNO010010364.1, read on the forward strand.
TGGATGTCAGTGTATGTTCTGATGGGGATAGCTTAAACTTTTAGGGTTGGGATATTTATCTTCTCACGTGAAGTCTTAATGCTTTGCTACCGGTTTTGACAACTGTCCCACAACCCTACTGTTGCCACCAAAGACCAGATACAGCTTCATCTGTTTCTTTCCGTGAATGTCTTATTAATGCTCTCTCCATAGCTTCTTTCCACTTTTTCACAACCAGTACTTAGCATTTGATTTAACACAGAATTTGGGACATTTGGGCCACTTGTGCTAATTTATTATAACCAGGTTCATCCAGTTGATTAAAAAAGTCCTAATCTACAAGAACTGTGCCAGCCCTGAAGAATGCAATAGTTCAGAGTTATATCTCATCTGTGTCTGTGCATCACCTAACTTAAGTCAATTTTAAGGGCAAAGGGTTATGCTATCTTTTATTTGCTTAAAATCTACATTTTTACCACGGAAGTTATACGTGAAGAGCTCCTTCCTTTATGGCGGAGCAGAAAAAAAACACTCTGTGAACTCAAAGCTCATACAGAATCCTGCTGTTACCATTCCTGCAATCATATCTTTCAGTTAATTTGTTCCCATTAAGTGTAATGTTACAGAGAAAAACTGCTTTGCAAACATTTAATGGCTTCTCTCAGTCTGAACAAATGAATCTGTAAGTTCCTGCCTCTTTATTTTTTTTTCTGATATTCAAAAGAAGCAGTCTTTGGTTGCCTTCTCCTGCAGGTGTGAGACAGTGAGGTATCAGGCATTTGAACATTGCTTCTTTTTCTGGGGTTTTGTGGGCAGACTAACTTGCAGGTTCAGACTGTGAACTGCACAACTACATCGCAGGACTAGGTTCTTTCCTATACTGCCTGTGATAGGCTACAAGCACAAAAAAATATGGTGGTGAGACAAGACAGAGAGCTGAGCTCACATGAATCTTAAAAAGGTTAGTGTGATTTGTTAAAGGACAATAATCAGAGTCCTAATTCTTTGATGCTGCCTTCCCCCACAAATTTTGCTACCCCAGACTGCTTGCTTAGGAGGATTATCTTATTGGTTTGATCTTATTGCCTGTACCCTGTCTTTCATCAGAAACTCCAAAAGAAACTACTTTGTCCCATCAAACTGCTGGTTCAATCTTGTTGAGGTTTTGAAGTATGCTGGGAAGTCACACACCTATGAAGGGTTCCTTCTGAGGCCACCTTGTTCCCTAGGTGGCTCCTCCTGTGGACATCACCGTAGAAGTAACTATTCTAGCCCAAACACCTCTGTGGTTTGTTCCAGTGATGTTGGCACCTGCAAGGCAAGTGCCAAAACCTGCACATGGCCAGGCACAATGGTGATGGCACAGAGTAGAGGGTTAGGCACTGGAGACACAACTTGAGAGACAGAGATGCTTCCATTCATGACCACCCTCCAGAGCAGCTGTCCTCTACAGATCTGGCCCTGGAAGAAATATCAGCCAGCAGAACTGCGTCTTGAACATCACTAGGATCCCTCTTTTGGAAAGAAATTCTCCTGTACAAGATGGGACAAGTCCACAGAGAACTCATACAGGTCCCCAAGGCTGGACTCTGAGCAGACCAAGGCTTCCAAGCTCTCCAGGGACAGTAGCTGCTGGTAGCTGGGTCTGTCACAGACATAAAATCACTAACAGCTTCTTGTCTATCCATCATTGGAATGGTTAGTCTCCAGTTTAGGAAAGAAAAGAAATATAGTTGAAAAACAGAACAGAGAGACAAAAGGGTTGTTTTAAGTTCTCCACCTTAAGGAAGTACATTGCCCAGTACTGTGACTGTTGTGTGGTGATTTGCTCCAGTGCAAAGTGTTTCTACAATGCTTGTATTTTATACCCCACCTAAATGGCAGAACAAAAGGGAATGAAACCCTTCAAATTACTAACAACCTCTTTTTTACCATACAGATAAGTAATGGGACAGCTGGATGCAGTAAGTACTTAGTGCCCTTACCACAAGATTGCAATTCCTCTCACATTTACTTTTACCCTCCCTGCTTGAAAATCCTATTGTATGAGCCACTGTAGCATGGCAGACGTAAGCATCAAGAGTGTTTTTCTCCATATACAGAAAATTAACTCCTCCCATATTAAGGACAGACCACCTTTTTTATTTGGTACCTCACATAGCTGTAATCTTGAGATGTTACAGACAGATTAGCATTACAAATGGTTACAGACATTTTATGGAATACAAAACTAAGAATTCAGGTCTTTTAAAAATAAATTTACATTGTTTTTATATTGTGCTATCTACAAAGGCATGAAGAACCTCAGGCTTCACAGGGAGTAAAAATTATCACTCATGTTTTCTAAAATATCATTAATTTCCCCAAAATAACCTTTGCATATGCAGAATCTTCTAATTGAAGATTATTTGGTATTAGTTATATATAATACCTCGCTCTTCATCAAGACTTCTTCAAAATCTAATTCCCTGAACTATTATTTATTGATCTCTAACTACGTAAAATTCTGACTTCTAGTCCCAACGAAGAGTGAAATAACAGACCTTACAACTGCCAGTGAAATAACACTATCATTTCAGTCCTGTCAGGGAGTGAAGGACTGTTCTGCATTTTGGGAAAAGAAAGGACCATTCTTCTAGCAACTCTGTGAGTTTTTAGCAACAATTGTTTAAAGAACCTCATTAGCATAAGAAAAAGACTCTTGGTGGAAATGAATTAGCAGTCACAGTGCAGGTGAAGCAGGCAGATAATATATGCAAGGTAAATGGAATTTATTGTGAATATGGTCTATCACATGGCTGCCATCTCCACATGCTTTTTTTTCTGACATACACTCCCACGTCATAAGAAAACAGTCCCACTTCAGTTTCCTATTCCTTGTGGGAACAGAGCCTGTACCAGGAGAGCATGTAATCTCCTATGCCCCTTTGGGCACCTTTGGTCCAGAGCTCCTGGGGACACTCACCATCACTGGCTGGCCCACTGAGGGTACTCCATGCCAGCCAGCAGTGGATTGCAACAATCTCATAACCAGTGCCTCTGGCACCAGAGTCAGGGAGAGAAGCCACTGAGGTACAGGTACCTGTGCTTCAGACTGTGGGGAACTATGAAGAAGGACACAGTTGTCCTCCAATCAGTCCTTAAAACACACAGGTCTACAGATCAAAGGTAATATATCCTGCTTGCATGTGGATCAGTGAGCAGGAACAGTCTTACAGGGACAGTTCAAAGGATGGGGTTCTCAGATGGTAAAGAAGGGCCCCATCTTCCTGAGACCAAGGGGTCACAAACAGCTCTCCTTTCCTTGTGGCAAGGATCCAAAATACAGGGTATTAATGTCATCATCACCGTCATTGTTGTCATCATTATGATTACTTTGTATGGAAATACTGGTAACTGCTACTCTTTTGAAACCATGATTAGCAGTGGTTGTTCAGAGGAAGAATAGAAAAACAAAATGAGCCCTTCCTGGGTAGATTCTCCCAGCTCCTAGCCACCAACAATTTAGTGACTTCTTGGCATGGGCATTGTACCCATAACTCACATGTAATAGTCAGCAGTGGTTCTATCCCCTTCGCATTTCTCTGATGTCTTCTGGATGCAGTATACTCTGGACCTTCTCAATAGTCTATGGTGGTGAGTTCATGCTTATGGCATGTAAAGGAAGCTTGTTTTAAACTTGCTAGTTGAGTGAATAGCCCCCAGCTTTTACAGTGGAAGGAATACTGTGAATTATCATTCTTCATTCACCTTTTCCACATCACTCATGATTTTATAACCCCTTGTTATAACCCCTTTCAGTTACCCCTTTTCCAAACTGATGAGCCCATGATTATTTGGAGTCTTTTCATATGGAGTTTTATAGAAATCTAGCTGGGTCCTGCCTAATTCACCTCACACTATGCAAGATGAAAAAAAATGTAGATATTATACTGCATAATCTAAGAAATAATATTTGATCATGTAATTAGACTGTATCATAGGCAAATGCACTAGGGAACAGAGTTAATGTTGCATGTACAACCTTAATTTTATTTCCTGACTTTTAAATGCCGAATTAGGCAACTTTAACATTTTCTTAATGCAATTTTTGTATGGAATATTATATAGCCTATTACATATGCATGCATATTGAAATACGGAATACATTAGGCTGTAGCACACAGATTGTGGCACACACATCTGAGTAGTAGATGTCGGCACTAGTCTTGACTGGCATTGGCACAAAGTTGCAAAGGCCATTTCAGAGTGGTGCTCTCAATGCTTTTGGGCGTCACTGCCCTGTTGTTTATTCTTTATATACAATAAGCCTTACAGTGCAGTGTTACAGAGGATTAGCTTGAGAATTTTTTTAAATGGAATTGATGTTGATTTTTACAACCTCCCCCTTACAAAGCTAGCCTTGTTCAAATATTTAGGCTTCAGTAACTTAAGAAAAAAAACCATGTCCTCAGAAACTTTAAAACTTATGAAAATATAAAAGAATACTATAAAAACATAAAATAATTTTCCAAACATAATGATACTGTGGCTTTACCTCCTGATCTCTGCAGACCTCCCTGGGTATGAAGACAGTACAACTGAAAGCTAAGAATCTCCCTTTTCAAGTAATAAGTATAAGAAGTCCTTTTCTAGCTACAAAGGGCTATAAGATGATTGACTTCAAGGATGACATTGTCCTTTCTCCATCTTCTTCCACACTGGAAGCTACCTGGCAATTTTAGGGGCTACAAGAAATCCTCTACAGAGACATATTGCCGAACAAACTGCAAGGAAGACACTTGTATGAACCGGAATATAGGATTGATTGATGTAACTAATCTAAATAATTCAATATTCAGTCATCAAATGAAAAATTAAACACATCGTACATGTATTGTCATGAATGTGCGACACAAAAGGGTGCTGTCAGACATGGGGTTTTACTTCTCTGGTCAAAGACATGTAATGCATGTCAGGATTACAAAAGGTTAATATCATATGACAGGAGCAAGAAATCTACTGTCTTCAGAGGTTACTCTTGAAGAATGTCACCATGGACTGGTTGGAATATATCACTAATAAATCACAGCAATGTTCTTCCAATAGACTAAGTGATTTTTGAAAAGGGCAAAAAAAATCAAATAACATATTCAGCTAACAGGATTTGATCAGCCGATCATCTAGTGCATATTAAAAAAGCTGATCTGATGAATAAATTATTCAGTGGAAGCAGGCAAAATTAACAAATTATGTATTTGCTGAACAACAGTTAAAGCATTCAGCATATATATAATTAAATATTTATTCATACATATTTATAAATAGTTCTTACACAGTTTTTGTTTCATCCAGGTGAATAAAAACTCTCAACTCTTTCTTCTTTCTTCTGAGGAAAGTGGAAATAGCCTGTCTTCAGCAAGCTTAATCTCAGGTCAGCATCTCAGCAAAGGCAGCTTCATTTGCATTTTTAATCAGATGCCTATGTAAAATGTAAAATCTTAACTGTGTAAGTGTCAGATTTTAATATTTAGTTTTCCAGTTTTCTGGATGTGTATGTGTCTGCAAGACAGTGTAAAGAAAGAAAGGCTATGTCTGTGCTCATACTTTGGCCAGATGTATTTCGGCAATGTATTTTCTTTCAAACCCGGACAGCTATCTTTCTTGGTACTTGAGTTTTCCAGAAGCTACAGTCTCTTGCTTTCATAGATACATATGGTCTGAAAACAACAGCTAGCTAATGCCCTTTCTTTGAAAGCATGGTTACCTCCGTCATTAAATAGAGCTGATTAGAAAGGATGTCCAAGCAAAAGAAAATTGCAATAACCAGAGTATTAAAAAATAAAAGGGGTTGGAGAATTACAGAGAAAAAAAAAAAAAAAAAAAACCACTAACACAGCCCTTTTTTTCTTCACAAGCTAAATCCTACATAAGTGAAATGGGTATTTGTGGAGGGAAAGCAAGAAATACTGTCTTCCTTGAAGAGCCACTTTCCTTCCAGCTAAGAAGACTTTTATAACTTTTTTAATGTTAGTCCAGATTAAAATAATGTAAATTACCTAAATTCTGATTTCCTTTACTCTAACTGTGGGTGGCAGAATCAACGCCAAAACCAGTAGATATTTCCAAGGATGGCAGATGATATAAGATTTCCTCTATTGTACATTAAGAGATTCAGGGTCATAGCATTAGCAGAAGTTAACTCTCACCTCTCTGTTGATATTGATGGGCAAGTCTCTCTCATGTTTTAAGACACAGCAAAGAAACAAGAATATAATAACAAGGATCCTGAATAATGGCCAGGACATAAAGAGATTCTCATGATACAGTAACCACAAAAGTAAAGTTGATAGGTGCTTGGGGTATTATCATGTTATTATCTGAGACAACCACAAACATACCATTGTTTTTTTTTCTTCAGATCCTTTGCATTTAAACAAGAAAATGCACACATTTTTATAGAATGTCACTTATTTGAAGTGCTGTTCTGAGATCACCTCTGGATGTCTTTGTGTGCAATTCATCTGTGTGTGGAAAGCCAGGGGTGGGTGGTGCATCAGGTAAATTTCAGCCTCTTCAAACATGACATCTGTATGTTTACCATTGAGCAAACACAGCTTCATCTATTTATATTTTTTTTTTAATAAGCAGATTCAGCTTGTGATAGATACATTCCCAGGCACAAAGACTTGCAAGGTGATGGAATTTCTTCTCAACTGAAACCACAGCAGTCTCCTTGCCCTGCACCCACATAATTTTGCCTTTACATACCGTTGTCTTTTTTTTTCCCATTTCTTTTAATGTGACGTTCAGTTCAGTTTGTGTATCAAAGATTTTAGCACCTCTCCCAGCTGTGCCATTTTGCACTGCACCAGTTGGTATGCAACCAAGGTCTCAGGAGATTCCAGGTTTTGCCCATTGCGTTCCTCTTTTCTGGACTGCAAGTAAAGATTTTGTCCCCAAGGATTACTTTCTGGGGGTTCCCACAGGATTACTAGTGTTACTTCTACATTATTCATGTAGAAGTCCTTCATTTTGTCTCCATGAAGTGATTGAACTCTGAATTTAAGAAGGAGCTGTTGTCATGTAAGGTTTAGGGGCTGCCTGAGAATGGAATACTGGTGAAGGCAAATGCAGGAAAGATTTTACACCCTTCAATTCCTAATAAGCCCTCTTTAAAGATGGGAAAAGCATCTAATTTGGGGTGAAGACTATCATCTGCAAAGAATCAGATGTCATTCCCATGCTTCCAGCACTGGTGGTATCTCTGGGCACTTGTCAGGCCTGTGTTTTTCTTCAAATTAAGTCTAGTTGACTCTGCTTGGTAGATGCCACATGACTGATCATGTATATCCTGTTGTGTTTGAACTGCAGTCAGGTTCCCCATCTAGATGAGTTTAAGGAAGATTCCACTTCCAGATGTTTTCCTCTGTTTGTCCCATCTGTGTTTTAACTGAAACTGATGTGCACATCTTGCCTGACAACATTTGACAGTACTTCTGAACAGCCACCAAGCTGTGTAGGTGCTGGTCCCAAAACATAACACTTCAATGCAAAATATCAATAACATATTTACTTCAGGAAACCAATGTTTTCTACTCTGAGTTCTAGCACAGTGAGACTTCTGTCCTGCAAGGACCACCTTTTTGCATGCCTGGATAACAGAGTTTGGAAAGCATATGAAAGATAAGAACTATCAGGACCAGTGAGAGTCCACATCTGGCAAAGCAGCTGGATCTCAACCTGTGGAGCACCATCTCTCCCTTTCAGCAGGCAGACAGTGGATCTTTTGAGGTGCCGCTCTCAAAATGCCAAGTGCCAAAAGAGAAGGACTAAACGTTGCAAAGAGCAATTACACATTATGAAGCAACTCTGTTACATGGTGCTGTCCAAGACAAGAGCACCAAGCTTGGGAAAGGGCTAGGGCAAGACCTAATGCTTCAGGAAGCTGAAGCTGTTCCAGATCAACACTCCAACAGTTTTTTCAGGCAGACAGAAGTTTGAACTATGTTATGTCATCTGTTTTATCCATGACATATTTCTAAAAAATTCTCAGCAACAAGTACTCTAGACCATTTCTCCCTTCTTCGAATGGCTTTATGTATGCTATTGTTAATTAAAATGAGATTTTCCATGTGTCCACAATTGATTCCTTAAAATATTAATAATTTTCCCTACATTGGGTATCAAAGCCATTACTTTTTCCTGTGTGTCCTTCAACTATATTTAAATAATTCATGTATCCATTTCCCAGCCCTCAGGGAGACTTGTTCTTTTATTCTTTTTTTTTTACACAATGCGATCCCATTTAAAACACAGGAATATTTCCTTCTCCTAAAGATATAGGATATTTTCTTTCTTGCCAGTGTTTACTCAGCACAAGAATCTAGTTAGCTACCATTTTATTAAGACACAAATGTATCATGGAAATATGTGTCTGCCTGTGTATAAATGCCCTTTCCACTGCTCATCAATCTCGCACTAATTAGAAAGACAAAAATATTTTAAAACCAATTAATGTCACTGAGAAACATTCCAGTAATTCTCAAAGTACAATGTAACCATGATAGATACATTTCAATTATTTCAAAGTATTTTCACAGAGCACTGAGTAAGCATAAGGGAAAAGCAGGGGCTAAAAGCTGCATCGCTTGGCTGATGGCTTTCTGACATAGGATGTGGATTAAGGTTTAAGTGAGACCAGCAGTTCACGTTCTCCCTCGAAAAGCTCCTGAGTCACCTGATTAAAGTGCAACCTTGACAAATATGCACAGCGTTGTCTCTCACAGTTGGAATCACCAAAGAGGCTAAAAACAGCACCATGCGCTGCATAATCTCTAACCTCGGGGGACAACAAAAACAGAGAATTGCTGTGTCAATCTCATTTCCTTGTTAGGCTCATTATCATAAATGCAGGCCTTTGGTTTTGAATGCCACACTTCAATAACATTTACCTATCAACAGCTGCTGAAATATTGAATTCCACAGTCATCTTTTCCTTTTGATGCTTTCCCTTTTGTTTCTTTATCCATAAACATGAGCAACTGAGCTAAGCTTAAATTAACTAGCTGGGGTTAAATGTTTAGGGCAGCAAATTATGGCTAGCCTGTTTGCAGAGTGGTTTAGATTACAGAGGAGAGTTGCCAATCTTAGCTCTCATCATGCACTCCAAATGTGCAGAGCAATATTGGCAGTTCATGGCCAAATCCTGCCTGCTTTAGTTATCACAGGAGCACTGCTCCTATGAATAAGTGGAGCAAGATTTAGCCCCTGCTTGGAAGATAGAGATGAATCACACTTTTATTCTTTGAGTACCTCACGGTACCTTCAAAACAGGCATATTCAGTGATTGATAGCCTGTGTCTAGATTGGGTATTTTTCTATATACTGACAAATATTCTCTTTGCAGTGATTTCTAGGAGCAGAGGAGTATACACTGCAGCAATGTTGGGATTCTTATTTTTCATTGTGCCCTTTGTCTTTGTTTTGATTAGGTTTTTTTCCGAGGGTCAGTTACTTCCCATCCTTTTTCTGCTCAGGGTGCTCTGAAATAATCCTGTTACAGATCTCCAGTCCTTAGCGTCAGTAAAGCAATGGAAACTTGCATCAGTAAACAGGTAGGGAAAGATACAACCTTTGCTTCAGGGTCAAATCCCAAGTGGTGGCACAGTCTAAGAGAAATTAAGGTGTTTGGCTTTCTTGAAATGAGATGTCGGTATCAGCTAAGGCTTATTTTTTTAACTTGATCAAGGCAAGGACTATGTGTTAACTGTTTTAATCCAGTGTGCAATGAAAATCTAACTGCAGTTCAGAATCAAATGTTTGGTCAATAATAATTTCAAACTGTGACTGTAATTCAGAGACAAATGTTTGGTTAATAATAATTTCATGACTACATGCTGTTACTCACAAGATCACTCAGGTGCTGTAGATGTGCTGCAGGGAATGGCCATGGAAAGGGGCGGACCAGAACCACTTGCAGAAAGAACAGTGGCATCTCCCCATACTTTGAGACCATCACTTCACCCAGACTGCCTCTTTCCCAGTCTAGGGCCATGCTCCTCTACCACAAAACCACATTAGTCCTCCTGCAAGAGTGACTGCATACCTACACAGAGCCTATGAGTAAATGGTGTTCCGCTAAAAATGGGTATCCCACAAAGCCAAAAGTGGGACATGTGCTCCACAGCACTGGGTTGCAAGAGCCCCTCAGGCCTTTGGGCTACAGCACCCTCATCTGAAACTCGGGAGAAACATTATGGAAGGAAGTGTGGGGAAAAAAAATTTAAAAAAAAAAAGATATTTTTAGGTCTACATACCTAGAAGAATCACTGATAGCAAGAGCAGAGGAAAAGCCAAGCCTTCCTAAAAACAACTGAAGGGGCATTTTGGTGGTCCAGTGAT
>JAAGNO010010365.1:0-52895 GCA_033439905.1 Ceryle rudis
TTGATTGTGGTCAAGTGAAAGACAGCTAACAGGGAGGTGTTTGATTGTTTGTTATTCGTTTGGCGGGGGGGTTTGTGGTCATAGGGATGGGGTGGGGGGGGGGGGGGGTGTTGGCTCTTGTCCTGCTTCTGTAGACATTTGTGAAAGAAACCAATAAATATTCAGGCAATTACACAACCAACCTGTATATCAATGCACACATAGATAGGAATACACACGCACACGCACACACACACACACATACAAGTACTCTGTAGGTTTCAACATTCTAACTCCATATGATGATGAGTAAACTATTTTGTTTGTTTGTTTTAGAGCTTATTTGGTGGTTCTCCCCAAAATGTTAATGCCTTTTATTAAAAACCAACAACACTAAGCTCCCAAGAAGATGCTACTGAAATGATAAAAAAAAATATTTACCAAAAATTAAATTTTCGGTGAAATAACATTTCAACATGCAATTCACTACTGCCCTCAAATACCCATCAAAAACACCATCTAAATTTCCAGCAACGTTTTCTCATTAAATTGCCATTGCTTTGTCTTCTCAGCTATTTTTTTTTTTTAAGGGCCATTTTCCAATGACAGTTGGGGTGTTTGGTTGGTTTTATTTTGTTTTAACCAACTCAAGCCACAACCTCCAAGAGGTTACTGTAGGATATTTGCCTGGGAGAAGCAAGTTCAAAGAGGAGGTCTAACTTAGAAAAGAATTCAGATACATAGCGCTTGCTGGGCAATAATATCTTCCCCAGCCCAAGATATCAAGGGCATAGCAAGGAGAAAGATTCTAGTAATGAATTAGGTCGAACTTGCAGAAAGCAAGTGTCCTTCATTCTCTTAAATTCATTTCATTTTGGGAGTTGATCAGCTCATCTTTCCCCTGAAGGAAGAATGAGCACTGACCCTTCTGTGGTTCAGTATGTGGAAAGGAATGACCAAGTGGCAATATGTCATAAAAAAGACATTTTTTTTTTTTTCTTTTTCTGCTAAAGGTGGTTCTGGTTGTTCAGTTCCTTCCTACTGGAATAGGTTTGGCTCAAGAAATGGATCGGGGTGTTGGTGTATTTTTTAAAAAGTAAATTTTATGTAAGCTTCAGTTGAGAGCTGCACAGAGCCTTGTCCCTTTCTCTGTCGATCTTTTGCAGACTATCACAGAGTCCACAGCAAGTTTTTTTGTACTGACCCATTGTTTTTACCACTCTATCTAGGATTTTCTGTTAAAACCTTGATGTTTCTTATCTGTGAAAAGACTTTCTAGATCTTACTCCATTCTTCAGCAATGTCTCTGTACTGAAGCAGGCCCAAGTAAGACTGCTGTTCTACAAGTCAGTAGATTATGAAGGTTTGATTTAGTTATTATTATTTTTTTTAATTGCTTTGATCTGTATTCCTTGATCAAGTCATGAGACCTGGACCTTTAACATGGAAAAAACCTGAAGGTGTGTCTGTGTCAGCTGATTGAACTACAGGCTCTCTGCCTGTGTCATCCTCCATGGAGGAAGGTGACTGGGTGGATGATTAGACATGGTCACCTCATTGTGCAGGAATTCTCACGATTATCGCCTAACTAGCCTCTGGGAAAGAAGATGAGAAGCAGCTGTTGTCCAGGACTTAAAAGATAGCAACACCACTCTTGGGACTGTTCCCATCACATTTCTGCTATTCCCAGGAATCTGTGATCCCATCCATGCCATGTGTCCTCACTGACGGTACTCTCTGCAGGTACTCAACATCTCTTTCAGGCCAGCTGGCAGGACACTGGCTGTAAGGCTTGCAGAAAGTCTCAAAAACCCTTCTAAGGGTTTGACCTTTCTATCATTCCCTCAAATAAAATACTCCTAAAACACAGCATGTAAGGACATGATACTGACTTGACACCGCTGATTTTCAGTAGCCTAGAGAGATAATTCTTGGTTTTGGAATTGCAGAACGGCAGTGCTTCACAGCTAAACCCAGTCCTGTTTGTTGTGCCTTTCTCAATGTGCTGAATTACTCTGGCAAAGGATGAGAATGCCAACTTTGTCCTAGTATTTAATGGGAAGGAATAGGAAACAGTTGAGCAGAATATTTTCTTAATTTTTTTTATTGACATAGATACTAATGATTTACATGGTGAAGCCAAGTCCTCTTCTGTGAAGGTAGAATATGTTAGACATTGTATCTGGGAAAGAGGATATAGCTGCTTTCCTGTGGTTACTGGAGTTTGTATTCTTTTGCTTTTGTGACTATATTCAAAAGGAAATGAAAAAAATATCGCTAAGGAAGCAAAGATCTTCCTTCCTGTTGGAAAAGGAGTCAGCAAGGTTGATAAATTCCTTGCCAAGTGAGTCATTTCTTCACTTAAAGACTTCAAAGCTTTAAAAATTACTTATTGTACCATGGAGCTTGGATATGAAATTGCATGAGTGCTTAATGGATGAAGCTGATCTGGCCCTTGACAGGAAATGACACATGGAAAGATGTCAGGGAAATGAGTGGCTTTGAACGAGATGCTGCAATATTACATCTTCCCAGAACAGCTCTAACAAATTACCCTTTTATTTTATTGCACGCTGACAGAAGTGAGAAGCAAGTGTTTAGGATTGCTCAGTGCTTCCAGTGTGAGTTGTCAAATAGTTTACAGGCCAAGTAAATATTTTTAGGATAAATAAAGGAAAACTAAACTACAATTTTAGTTCGACAGCCACACATTTTCTTGAATCACACCTGGAAATGACAAGACTAAAAAAGAAAAAAAAAAGACCATCTCATGGCATTTATTTCAGAAGCAGGTAAAGTGAGAGCTTTTATACCATGCTACCTAGTAAAGCTCTAGCCCCACTGTGGCTGCCTTCTTAGTGCTCATGTTCTTTATTTTGAGAAACTGCTACGAAGGCTTCTGGTGGTTCCTGCTCTTGTATTTGTCCTGCTGCTTTCAACTTGTACAGTTATAGGGAACTGTATGTTAATGCTGTGCAAATTTCGGCACACCAACAGAGACAAATGGCATGAGAGGGCACTACTTTTGAGTATTTCATGATGTGGTGAGGTGCTCATCAGCATCATACTAGTTTTTCTAGCACTTGAGTCTTCCCAAATGCTGTGTATCAGTCCTAACTTCATGTGTTAGGTCCTTAACCACTTGAAAACTAGATGGTGTGACCCATAAGACTGTTTGAACTGAGTGCTAATTTGGGGCGATCTTTCAGCCTGAGTTTAGGTGAATGTGTTAACATGGTCACAAAGCAATAATCCCATGTTTCATGTTGGGGTTGGACTCAATGACCTCCAGAGGTCCCTTCCAACCCTCACCATTCTATGAATCTGTGTTGAGTTCCCCACTCAGTATAATGGGTTGCGTTTTGTGGAATAAAATTCAGCTAAAATCCGCACAATGATCAGCCTGTTAAAGCTACATCGCCCCCATGGTATCTTTTGAGGTGTGAGTGCCATGGACCCAAAGCAGAAAGGAGCTATGAGATGGTGGTGCCTGTGGAAGCTCCTGCCAGAGGGCACAACTGTGGCCCCATTGCACAAGCTGGAATATTCCGAAGGTCTTCAAAAACCTCCAACTGCTCCAGACAGCCAGCAATGACAAAAATCCTGTAGGTCTCTCCATGGTTTCACAATCCTGTTTGGTCACTTAGGTTTTTCAATTTCTCTTTTGTTACTAAGAAACAAAATCATAAATAAATTTTGTGTGAAAAAAATTAAGTCCACTGGCCTGCTGCTTCACATCCTTCCTTAAGCTAGCATGTTATAGCTAGACTAAGGAAAAGTTAAGAATTAATTTTGATCAGAACTAGAGTCATGCTTATTTTACTTGGAGAAATTGTCTTTTGAAGAAAATTTTTAAAGGAATCTTTTTTAAAAGAACTTCAACCCAGTCTTACTCAAATTGGTTCCTTAACAGCTGTAGAGATTTCCAATAAATGCATCGGGGGAGAACTAAAACTGAAATCAAGCATATGATTTGAACAGCTGTAAAGGTGACCTGGTTAAAGGGAGCAGATACTGAACAGAAGATGTTTACTCAAATACTGAGCGAGAAATTGCCTTCCAACCTGGGAGCTGTGAGTCTGGGAACCAGAAGCATTTGAGCAGCACAGCCAGCTCCAGTCGCTAGAAACCAGAGACATCCTGACATACCCTCAGGAAGTGCAAAACCAAGGACCTGTAATGGTAACTTAAAATAGTACAAGCTGAAAAGTAAGTCTGGAAAAAGAGGAAAACACCCTGAGAAAGCAAGAAATGGTAACTGCCACTGGCTGTTCTAACTGCAACAACAGGAAAAGTTCCCCAGAATAAAAACTGGGCTGAGAGAACAGAAATCATCTGTTGGCTGTCCCAGGTGAAAACCAGAAATTAACAGCACCTATTGGCTGCTTGAACTGGTGGTGCCTACACCTTCTTATCTCTGTTTTATAAGTGACTTTCCACCCAAAATGGAGCTTCTCGTGCTGCACGTATACCCCTTTCCTAAAGAGGTCTGCATGAACTTTCTGCAAGACCGTGGACCCTTCTGGGGATGCTTGGCTGACTCCAAACTCCGTGACGTAGATCAACTTTGAAGTAAACCCACATCTGAGGCTGGTCTGTTTTGCCCTCCCACCTCTGGGATGGTTGGGTCCCTTCTGAGATTTGTCTAATGTGCTTGGTGCCACACATATACACGTCAGTAACCAATCCTACCTGCTGTTGCTTTATGGGTAACTGCTTCACTAGTACCAACTTCGGTGTAACCTGCAATATTATATGCATACAGACTTCACTGCCGATATTACTGGGTGCTACTATAGTTGCTTGTGGCCATAATTAATTGCAGCTATATTACTGTTCCTGTACTATTGCTTGCAGATAATACTTTAGAACAGCTTGCTATACATAGGTGTATTTGCTTTTTTGATCATACATATATTTGTCACTGGTGATTTGCGTGGTATTTGTGGTAATCTGTAATAAGTAAAGAAAACTAAGAGAATAAAACCTCCCTTTTGTATTAAAGGGCGTAAAAACGCCCTTGTGTATTACAAAATTTTGTGAACCCACGGTCATGATCTTTATACATCCCTGGGCTGGGTAACCCTTTATGTTGTGACACCAGCAACTTAAGTCAGCCAAGCACAGGATGCAAAATAGCCAGAAAAGAATAAGGAACAACACGCACAGAATTCTCTAATATCAAAATATAGCAATTTATTCAAGACACTGAATATGATCTGTTGATTCTCTCCTTAAAACAAATGAGCTACAATACACAAGGTGAATTTGAAGAAAGTGTGGGTGGGGGAGAAACAAAATAAGGGTTGATGTTGTTTCAACAGAACCTGGGAAATGCTGAAATGAGAACCAAGTCTGGCTGCAAGTCTGACACAGACAATAAAAACTGCAGAAGCCAGAATTCAGAATTTCAGTGAGTGGCTGAAAGAACATTTCTGCAATTGACAAAGAACCACATCTTTTAAAAAGGCAAAAGGAGGAAAAAAAGGAGGAAAAATTAAAAAGGGAAAAAGAAAAAGAAACCCAAAAACAAAGCAGACCCTTACATTTGACAAAGTGCACTTCACTTGGCTCTAAAATTAGCTATTTTTTTTCTTTTTTTTTCTTTTTCTTTTTTTTAAAAACAAATTAAGAGGAAATTTCTAAGATGTAGCATGGGGTTAATGTGTGTATAACCCTGTAAGTCAGGCCTTTTAGTGCCCCATAAGGGACCCAGTGTTTTCTACATAAAAGATTCAGTATCCTTCTAGCCCACGGGAGTTGAGTGGTTTTTCAGCAACTGTTTTTCTTTCACTTCAAGGCCAGTTCCAAACAGCCAGCAATGATAAAAATCCAGTAAGTCTCTCCATGGTTTCACAATCCCATTTAGTCACTTAGGTTTTTCAATTTCTGTTCTGTTACAGAGGAACAAAATAACTAGAAAATATTGTATGAAAAAAATGAAGTCCACCGGCCCGTGGCTTCACACCGTTAGG
Source organism: Ceryle rudis (assembly GCA_033439905.1). NCBI lineage: Eukaryota > Metazoa > Chordata > Aves > Coraciiformes > Cerylidae > Ceryle > Ceryle rudis. Next base: position 5,955 of record JAAGNO010010365.1, read on the forward strand.
CTGCAGAAAGGCCCCGTGAGCTGGGGGATGCTGCCATGGCACGGGAGGAAAAGTGAGAGCTCCCACAAGGGCAGTTCTGCGGGTCTAGGCTTAGACATCCACGTTGAACCCCAGCTTGGAAAAGCCTCTCTCTCCCCATTGCCCAGCTCCTAAAGAAACCAGCTCCTTAGGCTAGGATGAACCTTTGCAACTACTTTTCTGCTTTCCTTAACATAAGTTGCCTTCGATTTAGCTGAAAACTAAATCTACTACGCTATCTTTGAGGATTTTCCAGTCTTCAGGGTCTTTGGAAGGGGAAGAAAGGTAAATTTTCTTAGCTTCTTGCATATACTGCTTTCAGATCTGATGGTCTGTACAGAAAACTCTCTGGACTGGTCACTTTGTAAACCAACTGATTTTCAGATTTCATTTCTCTTGGCTTCTTACCTCCATGCAGGTGAGCAAAGGAAAGGTGGTGTTCTGACAGTTTAAAAAAGGAGAAAGAAGCGGGTAATGCAGACACTGTTGCGTTAGCCAGGCAGACATGTGGTGTTGCTGAACTTGGCTTGAGTAACCTCATCCCTTCAAATCCTGAGGTCTGGCCAATTCAGGCGTCACTCAAGGGACAGAGGCAAGGCCAGGACCCCATCCGCACTGCCCTCAGTGCCTGCAGACCGGAGCTTCTGTGTGTTATTCTCAGAAATGCCACCCCAAAGCAGCTTGGGAAGTTAACTGTGTAGATGCAATGACTATTGAATCATTGACCCAACCATGCTTTATAAAACCAAATTAAACCTTTGCATTCAAATTTCAGCCTCTCTTTGAATAAGTACTTTTTTTTTTTTGAAGATCCTGTGTTACAGAAGTAATGACTTTGGGCAAGCAGGTGACTATGTGATGTTGAGGGGATTCTGTGCTTATTGTTTTTTCCTGTCTCCTACAAATCCTAGACTAGGCTGTGGGCTAGAGAGGACACCTGTTTGATTCATCCAGTTCTGAGGACTTGTCTAAACAACGTCTGCCACCACACAAGGTTGCCTTGCAGTTTGTAGCACTTTCAGTAAACTCCTCCTATGCATCCCTCTTTGCATCCATCATTTGCTCTTAAGAGTTATGTAGTCTTTGGTCGGCATCCCTGCAGGTGTCTAGCTTGCAGTAAGAAAATCTTGTCCCAAGTGGAAAGGTGGAGCTTTGAAAGTCTTCATTATCGTTCCAATCATTTCATCTGCTACAACTTATATATCTCTTATCATGTCCTCACCTAATGGAGAGTTCTACGTTGTCTTCTGGGCACTGCACTGAGGACACCCTCAAGGCTAAACCTGTCTGTGTAGACAGTGAACCTCCAAGTGCAGACCCAGAGCTTCCTTTGTAGCACGCAGCATATGCACGTCTGAGGGTGACCGCCTGCTTCTAGGTGTGTGCTGACCATGGATGGAGAGGAGCTTGGCAGGAGTCTGTTCTTCAACAGTGATAGATGCAGTCACTATATCTTGGTTCAACTGGTCTCATTAAGTCAGTGGTAAAAATCCCATTGACTTACTGGAATAGAAAGAGATGAATGGGATGAATAGTGGAGGACAGCGCTGCTCAGCAAGGCCATGAGCAGTCAACCCCATGTTCTCTGTGAAACTTGATCTCTACCTGAAAGAAGATAGACAAGCATTTTCCCCTGCTTATCGAGGATAAACAAACATACGGACTCAAGAAAAGGAATGCTGTAGTTATAGTCTCACACTTACGAATCCCTTTTAACACGTGTACATCATCAAACAGCCACAAAAATGAAATGAGACGATATAAATGGCTGGCTGCTGGAAGAGGACCCTTAGTAAATGACTGGCATTTGTTGTATCAAATGGCATTTTTTCTTACAGCACTTTCTGAGAAAGAAGAAAAAAAGGATACTGCACCTTTCATGTTCCTTGAACTCTGTGTCATTCTTTTTAATTGAATTACACAACTGGTCTACATTTGGTGGCCATTTTAGGCTTTTAAAACTGTTTAACATAAAAAATATTTTTTTTCCAAAAATACACTGGGTTCTTTCTGTTAAAAGTCATCTTTCTCCAGTAAAAATCTTCCCCAGCACTGCATTCTTATATAAAGCACTTATTACACAATTTGCTGAAAGTGCCCTTGAGACGCTAAGATCTGAAGCATGGAGGATTTTTTTTTCTTTTAAATGGAGAGAAAGAAAGGAAAAGGAAGAGAGAGAAGAGAGGAGAAGCAGTCTGTCAAAAATTTTCATTGTCATGTCCACCTGGCTGCATCTACTATGGGCATACAGGGAAAAAACAAAACAAAACAAAACAAAACAGGGCAAGAAGAAAAAAACCAGGAAGGAGAAGTTGGGAGTAGAAGGGAGAAATAAAAGGAAAACCAAAGTTTCATCCTAAGCCTGGGATTCTCCAGGCTGTAATATTCCAGCTGATAGAAAAACCACTGAACAAAAAAAGTAGTCTAGAAAATAGAAAGTGTTGTGATTACAAAGTTGAGCATTTCATCAGTACAAACTGGTCTTTGAACGTCCTTTGGGAGAGCAACTGTAGTGTCCAAATTGGAAGGAAAACATACGACACCGCATGGAGGAGGATTTTTTTTTCCCTTTTGGTTTATCACAGCATTTTTTTTTTTCTTTTTTTTTTTTTTTCTTTTTTTTTTTTTATTAATTTCTTTTGGCACAGCTTTTTTTTTCCCAGCCATCAGAGCAAGTTCTCAGATGCAAACCAAACAGTGCAATGCCTAGCTGGTGGCTTCATGCTTCCAAGGCTGAATGTTCCAGGTGGAAACCATTCCCTCCCCCTCTGAAGTGACTGCGTTTTTACTCCTTGATGAAGGTTACGAACAAAATACTAGACACCTGTGGCCAGGGAGAGTTGGTTTCACGGTACACTCTAACTTTGTTCAAGTTCGTACAGTTCTGGAGCTGTTAAGAATAGTTTTGAAGAGTGCTTCTCCCCACACATTCACTGCTGGTCCATTTGAAATTTCTTCTAAAACATTTCACTTTTACTTCCGCAGATCTAGAACACAAACCTGGAGAGAAAAGACTCAGCATTAAGGACCGTTTCTGAAGGTGATGTGGAAGACCTATTCACAGGCTGATCAGCCAGCTTGATGTTACGCACCCCAGCTTCAAATTAGCCCGTCTCAAGTACCTGGTCACAGGCACACAAGGAAGGGAAACAAACCCACGTGGGAGAAAACCCAAGTGAAAACCATACATTTAACATTTAGCTGGGCTTTCATTGGATTGCAAACAAACATATTGGTGGCACATCCCAGAGATGACTATGAGCTGTATTCAGTTGCCTAAACACGGTCTCCACTTCCACTTCTGAAGAATATTCAAAAGAGATGCAGACCTGGCAGGTGTGACGCAGGACCCAGAGCGGACATGGGCCCATTTGGAGCAGCGGTCAGAAGCCAGATATGGCACCATCTTAAAAGGCAGAACTAACTAAGCTCAAGCAACTAAATTGTTTTGTAGGCATACCCTTTGTTAAAACCTCTGGAAAAGTACTGCTGTAAAGTAGTTATGTCAGCCAGCCATGTAGAAGAGTTATTAAGCTGCAGACTGTGTTATATCATCTGTGTGTCCTTCAGCAGCTGATCGTGCTACAACTGAAATTTTTTAAAAGTCACACTACCAGCAAAAATAGTAATGAATAATCAGTATCTCTATGGCAATATTCCTCCTTGAGCATGCGATGGCATCTTTGGGTATCATGGTGAAAAATTCCTCCTTTAGGTACTATGCAAGAAAGAAACTTCTATGGGATAAAACTCATGAAGCCCCCAGTTTATTAGAGAGTTGACTGCTGTGACCTGACCTTCATTAAAAATTGACAGATAAATAATGATGGAAACAACACTGCTGTTGCTCTTACCAAATATGTGTTTAAAAGTTATTCCCATCTTCAGCAGTATTCAGGGATTCCACAAGCATCCTTCATTTCCAATAGGCACACCACCTCCCAGTACTCAAAACCTTTCACAGCAGAAGTGTTTTTAAGATACTACACAGTGCTACTTATTGACTTATTATGTCTTGAGGTGCCTACACCTTCAGCTCTGTCCACAGGAGGCGATAACACACGTATGTTTTTTGTTGAGAAGAGTAACTTCCACTCAACATTTACAACATGTAAAGCTCCTTACCGATCCGTCTGATGCACTTGCTCCCACTTTGTCTCCTCTAGCATTCCAGCAGACTTCAAAGATGCCCCCGGTGCCTCGGTAGCTATGTACTAGAGTTCCACTCTGCAAAGCAAAGCAGCATGCAAACATTTGACACAGATCTTCCCCTTCTTTTTCTCTGTTGTGTGGCACTACATTAAAGAGAAAAGTAGTAGCAAGGGGGAGCTGTTCACATCACCCAGCTATGGTCATCTCCGTAACATGCTGAAGTTAGGAAACTGGTCTTTGATAATGAAGAGAAACAGGTTCCTCCAGAAAGCAATTTACAGTAGGAGTATTAGACATCTCTTTTCATCAACTCTGTACCAGTAAAAGGCCTGGGAAGTTAGGTTGAGGTGGTCTGCTCTAAAGTTTGGTGTAAATTCAGGCTGTGAGGCATCAGTATCCAGAATTAAATTTCTGGAACTATGATGTCCCACTTTTCTCCAGAATATCCTCTGTGCCCAGCCTGTACACCCTTTGTATCTATCATCCCCTCATCACAAAGTGTAAGACACATGCATCAGACTCACAACTGAACCCAGCTTGTTACTAAATATGAGCATCCCTTTTTTCTAAGAATCAATCCACACCTTTGCTTCACAAAGCCAATGACACAATGCGACGTACCTATCTTGATGTATTCTAAGTGTTTGAGCATACAAAGAAAGCAGCCTGAGCAAAAATGTTCTGGACAGTCACCTCACTCCACCTGAGTGGCTGATCTGTATCAGCCAATGCAACCAGGTTCACCTTGGCTGGCAGTTTATAGGCTACCAAGGTACACATTTTTCATTTCAGCTTTTGCTATTAACATGTCATTTAAGCAAATGTGCTTCACATGAAGCAAAAGAGTACCTGAGTATTCCATATATGGACACATTTGTCAAAGGACCCACTGGCTAGATATTTTCCATCAGGACTAAAAGCTACACTGTAGACAGGCTCTTGATGTTTTGTTAACGTATGGATGCAGACTCCTCGGTCAACGTCCCACAGCCGAACAGTGGAATCAAACGAAGCACTGTGAGAAGCATTCAAACACAAGCATGTCTTAATTTGGGTGTTAGTCCATTTGTAGTTTGGTTCTGTAAGTGATTTCACAGAATACCACAAGCATTTCACAAGCAATAACGTTTCAAACAGTAGAGCGAATATGCACTACAGCCTTTATGGTTTTTGTGACAAGAACTCTTACCTAAAGATCTGAGTTCTTGTATGAGGACCCTTTGAGTTTATCTAGGTGCACTGTATACAGGACCAGATCTCCAGCACTAAGAGGGCCCAGCTCCCTCTTTTTGCTGTTATTCAGGAAGGTCAACTCTATACTAATAGGATATATGTTTCCAGAGAGATCTTATTCCTAATGTTTTGCATTATTTAATGAATTAGTATTCTGTAATTCTCAGTTAGAACTGTGGTTCTTTTCACTTTGTTTCAGCGCCGGTTTTTGCTGCACTCCCATCTAAATTACAAACTTGTGAGTTTAGAGAAAAGCAAAGGACATAACTGGTACTGAAAATATTATTAAAAGAACAACTCCAAGGAAGTGGAGTTCTTCCCTGGCCACTCTCTGACTAAGAAAGTAAAATAAATAAAACAGCTTCGATGCATCTCCCCGCACTGAAAACACCATGAACTGATCTGATAATCTCATGGTACTGGATACTGGATCTGATAATCTCATTGGCATTCTACAAGTAAACATATTTCCTGAACTCAAAGGAGAATTTTGAACAGATTATCAAGGGGAATTGTAAAGATTATCCAAGCTTTTCTCTGTTACTTAATGGGGCTGTAAAGATTGTCAATATCTGCTCAGGTGAGTTGCGTGACCCTGGTTAGAACACATTCCAACTGGCTGCCATCAGCCTCATGAAGCACTTCCATTCATAACAGCTGGATGCCAGATGTGAAGGTGCAAGGCCAAATTTACAACTCTTTTGTCAAGGCAGCTGAAAAGTTAAGTATCACGTGACTCATTTTCCCTTCTTCCTTTTTCAAACATGCCTCCTTTCCCTTTGTACCCATCATCCTGATTTATGAACACAGGTACTTTTTACTGGAACTATCTGCAGTTACATGTCACAAAGACTATCCTTGTTCTTGGTAGGTAACAGAAAGAGGTATATTTTTTACCTTGCTAACATGATGTTGGAGTTTGGGTTGCTGGTGCCTGGTCCTGTAGGACTCCATTTGATAGTATAAATCTCTTTGCTGTGAGCCTGAAGATCATGTACACAGGTATCTTGCTTCATACTCCAAATCTAAGAGTAGTTACGAAGGGGAAACATTACTGATATCTTCTCAGCTGAATTACTTCAGTTTTATGCTACTCTTAGCATTTGTTTATTTTAGATCTCAACACACATGCGTACACAGAAAAATAATGTATTAATGCAGCAGTTTGGCACACACATCAGAATAACCCCTTAAGTGGAACGAGCTACACATTTTATAGTATTTATTCTATAGATAAGAAGAACCGAATAGTTGCCAAACTGCCCATATCCTGTAACTTCATACAGAAGCGTAAGTTTTTCTATTTAGAGAAGTTTAACTTGATGTTTAAGTCACACATAGCAATGGCAGTCATTTTAAAGAATGAAAAGCCAGTTTCAATAGTTGTTTAAAACCTGGTAATTTTCTCTTATGCCAGTAAAATTTTCTCTTTACTCCTGAACTCCATTTGTTTTCCTCATGTTTTTAACAATAGAGACAGTGGAAGATGATCAGCTGCTTATGCAGTTGTTATGTGACCAAATACTTCAGTGTGAGATAAAGAACACGCTCAACAGAGATGACAGGCATTTTAGTACATTTTTTCTTCACTTAACTGAGTAAACAAGATGAAGATAATGCACAGCAGGGAAAAAACCTCAAATTTAGTCAGCCAGTTTCAGAAAAATACCAAAAACGTAGCAATGATTTAACTCCGTTATTTTAAGTCTGCACTATGAAGGGAATGATGTCCTCTTATGTTAAAATATCATCAGCATACCAGAGTCTGCTTTTGGAAACATTACACAAAGCTTAGCCTTGTTCTATGGCTAATGGGCAACAGTGTTTCAAGAAGTTGTAGAAAAATATCTGTAGAAAAATATCAAGAACTCCAAATAAAGAGAAGAAAAAGAAGCCAGAGATGACTGATTTCTAAAGGAAAAGGAAGAAGAAGAATAATTGCCTGAAGAGGATTTGCAGTCTCCATCACTGCAGGTTTTTAAAAACTGTTGAGGCTGGGGATACCAAAAAAGGCTCTTGTCCCAAATTCAGTGGCCAGAAATTAGAACTGGTACCAACAACACTGAGCCACAGTGGTTTTCAAAGCACAGCACATAATTGGGCACCAAAAAAATGTGCTACCATTGGGTCAGAATGTTTAACCAAGTATTTCCTGGGATGTTTGCTTTGCTCAAGGAACCAGTTTAAATCACCAGTCCAGCAGGAGGGCTTTGCTGTTACTGCATACAGTTGTTCCTACACAGACAGTCAGTGTGTCTGGGAAAGGAGAAAGGGAGTGAGAGGACTCTGGGCTGGAAAAGCTCTATTGTGAAAAGCATTTCTGCAAGCCCAGACTCCCCCTGCATTAGAAATTCTGTGCTGGTACAGCACAATAGCCCAGGTGTGCTGCTGGTAAAGCAGCCTATGCTGCCTGAGACTCAGAACCAGATTAATTCCCCCTAACTTCAGGCACTGAACACAGGCAGGTACATCAGCAGCAGATCTGCCTTAGGCTTCCTGTACAGTGCATAGATAAAGACAAGTATCTTCAGAGAGCAAGTCAGATTTTTGTTGGGCTCTGAATATTTATGTTGTGTCCCACTGCTTAGTCCAGGCCTACTAAAAAAAAATGTAAAAAATCAAACAAAATTATTTTCAGAAAAAAACAGACCCCAAAGAGGAAGACATTTCTTTATTTTTACGCCCTTTTCCAAGTGTAACCAATAGACTGCTTCTTAGCATAGGGACTGTACTTCTGTTGACAGGCAAGCAGGTCTATATATATATATGTGTATATGTAAAGTGATAGTGACATATCAAGTCACGTAACACTTAGTTGGATAAGATGTCTCAGTTTTCCCAGGGGCTGCTTCTCTGTGTTCAATCCTTCAGACTGGCTTTAAGAAACAAGGGACAAAATGATACAATTGTTCATGCAGAATTTTAAGGGACACAGTACCATCATTCTGGAGAAGATTAAAAAATTTTTTCTTTACTTTTTCAACAGCAGGAATGGAAATTATTATTACCTTTAATGTCATATCATCGGAGCAAGATGCTAGTAGCATGCCAGACGGGTCCCACTTGATTGCATTAACCTCGTTCTGAAATAAAGAGTGACTTTATTAGTGAGTATTCCGATTACCTGCACTGTAGCAGGCACCCAGCAGAGGGCACTCAAGGCTTATGCACACAACACGTTCGGGCACAAATTACAGACCTGGTTGCTTTAGGGGTGGACAAAAGCAGTGTTTGCTTCCTTAATGTGCTGTTTAGGTGTCATTTAGGAATGGTAACCATTTGGGGTTTGTAAACAATTACACCCAATCATTCTTCTGATATGTGTTCTGGCACAAAGTCTCTCACAGACTTTCTTCATATGCTAAGACTGAATTATTCCTCAAACCAGATAGGTCGGTGATACAGAATTACCTCCTTTTTAAAAATGAAGTATTTCTTCAGTTAATATTCTGTAGAACTCAGAGATAAAAATTTCCAGTGGAAAATACCGGTAGGGTGCAAAGTTCTGTGGAGTTTAAAATTTTTAGTATTGCAGCTTTACAACAAAGCTGGTCTCTCTAAAGAGGAATACGTGTAAATGAAATCCCGGATGGAATACTGAATAGTTTACAACGCTTCCTCTATCAATCCTTCTAGCACTTTATAATTAACTAAGCTTAATGTATCCCCTTGATAATAAGTGTTCTGTGCTTTTTTTGAAGGTTGTACATCAGGAGGAAAAAAGCATTTCCTAAAAAGGGAAAGATTTTTTTTTTTAAGAACATAAACTGGCTCAGGGTTTCATCAAAGAGAATACTGGAAAATATTAGAATTTTGCTTTCTCCATTTTACACATTTTAGTCATAATGAAAAAGAACTGTACAGATATTTGAAGTAAAAAATTCAGTCATGCAAAATGGTGCATTTCACACAACCATAAAAAGCACCAGTCTGTTGGTAGGAAAGTATGACCTGTCATGAAATATCAGTGTAATCACAGACTAGGTAAAGGTCTCCAAATGCACATTTTTTCCTCAGTGGAGAGAGAGCAAGTTCTGGAAGTTAGTGTCTAAATTACAGGTCAGTGTACGATAGCAGTATTCTCATGAATGAAAGCTAGAAAAACTAGCCTTTGACAGTCATTAAATAGTACCAGGAAAAGAGGGGGGGGGAAGATCTTAAATAGGTCTTATTAGATTAAATTGATTCTAAAACTGAACAATGGCTGGAGATAAATTCTTCTTTCCTTATTCATAGTTCTCATTTACTAAAGGAAATTAAGCCAGTGAAAACCAATATCTTATTTATTAATGTATCCTTAGTCAGCAGTTCATGCTACATGGAAACAGTCACATTGCTTAAGCTGCAGGTTTTGCCTCCCATAGCGATTTAGAACAGTTTACCCCTTCTCACAGTCAGTGAATCAGTCCCAAGGAAAAAGGTTTTAGGGAAGCAATGGGATGTAACAACTTTGGTGCTGGAACACACCGTGGAAACACCTCATCTGGCATTGTCATAACATGCTGCTGGGACTTCATCAGTAACGTTCTGGACTTCCTAAACTTACTGTGTGTCCTTGAAAGGTTTTAACAGGACGGTCACAGGCAAGTCTGCATACATGAATGCACATGTCAGTGCTGCAGGAGGCAAAAGTAGTGTTGTTCTGCCAGTCTACATCCAGAGCAGGAGCTGTGAAGTACAAACAATGGAGGGAACATTAGGAAACACAGCAAAGAAACAGCTATCCCAAATAGATTTTCTCCTGTCGCCTATCTGGATCAAAAGGATTAAAAGCTAGTTCTTGGTCTGTCATCTACTACCAGTTATAGGGATCAAAGGGACTGTCTGAAGGGCACACATTATTTTTTCCCTTGCAGTGGATAAGCTGGATGCTTTGAATGGTATCTATTTACTAGAATCTTTCGGGTTAAATTACACAAGAAGGGCAAAACAATCTACCTCCACCCTCCCCACTCCCAGTTACCAGGGTCTCTTGGTGGATAATTTCAAATGGGCTAGAAAAAATGCTCATGTGAGTGCCAGAAACAACACGTGGGAGGGAGAAGAAGCAGGTGGCCATCTCCTTTTACACTAGCTTTATTCAACCACCAATACAAACTTCTCATTCTGTGCAGACACGTAGATTAGTGATACCTACATTCAGCTTTATTTGCTTGGGGATTGATTTCAAATAGGTACATTGATCAAGCTGATATGAAATGAGAGGAAGAGTTTCTGTATTGGCATTAACTGGGACCAAACTAATGAAACTTTACAAAGACAGCACATGAACATGTAACTTGCGTCTGTGTGCAACACACACTTTGCAGAAACTTGAAAAAACCAAAGCCCACAGCAGAAAACCCCAGCCTTTTCACAGCACATCAGCGCAGACTAAAAGCATGTACAGGAGTAGCAGAAAACTTCTGACATACAGCTTGCTTGTGTTTCTACAACTGCTGCTTGGTTTTTTGCTCAGGAAAGAGTTTAGCTGCCCTCCAGAGGATGACATAAGACTTGCTAAAACATAGAAATCTTCATTCTCAGCACACTCCTGTGAGAAGCAAGTGTGTCAGAATGAGACCAGCGTACAGGAAGCAAAGCTGAATCGCTTTCTGGCAACACTACAATACCAGATGATCGTTAAAAATGAAACTAAGAAATGCCTTGTACGGCTATGTCCAGAAAAATACTTTTGTAATACAGAGGTGAAAAGATACCTCTTATGCCAAGCCTATTATGTTTAAATGTTTTTTCCCTGTTAAAATTTTTATGAACTGCAAAATGAGACTGATCCACATCACCTCCCGATCTCTAAATGAGAATGTTGGGCTGAAATTGTTTCATATACAAGTATCTCTTAGAATCTTAATGAGAAAGCTCAATAAATCTGTGTGACAGGGAAGGAATTTCTATATTGCAGAAGTATAGAGGAAATCTGTGTGAGGAAGGCAGGTTGGTTACTTCTGAGTTTTCCAGTGAACATGAATGTGGATCAGGAAACAGTAAAGGATTTTGTTTCTTTAACTGCCTGCTTGTCTTTCTTTTTATGCTGCAAGCTTTGTATTACTGTTTCATAGCAAACAAAAATCTATCTTCGTTAATAGCAGTATGACTCCAGGGCTAATATCTATGTATGAGATGAAAAGCAACTTTCTGAGAGCTACTGGCACCTAAAGGGATGGATTTGCATTGAAGCATAATTTGAACCATAGAGTGTTGATAATTAATACTGATTCATTTATTGGTGTATTTAATCATATGTTTACTGGATAAGTAACTACATCAAATGGTCTGGAAAAAACAACCAAGTGTGGGTTTTGATGCAAGTAATTGAATTGCCAAAGTGTCTCCAAAACCACAGGATACTAGCCAATTGCATAAAACCAATTAGAATGTCATCTAATAAATGCAGCTAAAATAAATCACAACAATTAAAGTGTTACAATAATAATCAGTTCATATAAGCTTGCTCTGAACAAATTTAGGTGTGATTCAGAATTAGAAGCTCAGAAGAGGATAGACTTAAGTGTCTGCAGGGAGTAATTCAGAGCACTTAGATGTCTAAAACTGGGTCATGCAAATACCTCTCATGGTATCAATTAACCGATTTGTTCCTGCATGCATAGGCATCAGTCTGCATCGATCAGCAGATGTGAAAACTGGATTATTTCACTCCATTTTAAAGAAATAAGTTTTGTGAATACATATTTTGATCAAACACACTATGATGACTCATTTTTGCAAAGAATAATGAAACCCTAGAAGCTACTTATCCACATACTTACAAATTTTGACCATAAAAAACCTCAAAGTTACACGGGAACATCAATGATACTGAGACCTTCAAGACCTAGACAAAGGATTCTTCCTTTTGTATTTTAAGATGACAGTTTTGTCCGTATGGGTGTAAACTAATTAAGTTGTTGTAAAGCAGACAAGAGTAAAAACTCTATGTTATTCCAGGCCAACTATCTCCAGACTTCAAAGAAGTACATCACACAAGTATGTGTTAAAGGAACTGTACTCTGTCTAGACTAGGCTTTTAAGTGTTAAAATGCCACCTTTAATCCTTGTGCAGACAAGGTTTTCAGATTCCAGATATGGAAAGCAATTTGCTGCTAGTTTGTTCTGGTGAATAAATGATGCAAAGAGGACAAGGTGAGGTCTTTGTAGCTTTAGACTTATGTGAGGACAAAGATTCCAGCTGATTTTAAGGAGCTTTTTGTGGAACATATGCTTTTGGCCTATCAACAATTTCCTTAATAACTACCTACTCTATGAAAACATATTTGAAATAATGCTTATTATGTCACGTCTCTCCACATCTCCACTTCAGTTGTGTCTTATAGTCCAAAGCCAAACAGCGTGAGTACTAAGATTTTTTTTTTAAAGTATTAATGCAGATGGATATTGGCATATTGCATTGGAAGCTGTAGTTAAAGTTTTCAACTTGCTGAAAGGGGAATGAAGTGGTGTGTTGTCAATGCACAACACTGCTAAGACAGCTATGTGTCAGTGAACGTGATTCTGACGGGGCAACCAAGTTCTGAATCCACAGCTACTCAGATCAGGGATCAGAAGGCTTAAGAGTCTCATTAACTACATCACTATGCAGTGCAAAGTTTGCTTTTATGGAACAGTTATGCTAGATAAATAAATGCCGCAGTGACAAAATCTGTCAGCACTGACTCCTCTGAACTGACAGTTGCATTAATAAGCAAGACGATGAGTGACAAAAATGCAGAGTATGGATCTGCTGTGTGTATGGACATACTTTATGTCTTCTGTTGAATAACCATTTCCATTGCTACTGCATATTAATAACATCAGTGCAAATGTGACAATGAGAACAACTTCGAGTAGAAAAGCATGTGCAAATTAACCTTTTAAAATTAGTAGTAAAACATGTTTTTAAACACCAGTATGCACCTTGTGAAAGCCTGACTTATTTAAAAATGGAGTACAGTGAACACAGGAAGATGAACACTTCTAGCATCAGAATCTGGAATGTTTTGGTGGTTTTCAACTCAAGTTTGACTACGCCCCTTAAAAATTATTCACTATGACAACATCCAGTTTGGATCGTGAATTCAGTCATCATTTTACAAGTCTGGTCTCAAGTGAATTTAAGATTACATCAATGACTGCCTGTTCGTCAAGATTATTTAGAATCTCTGATGTCTTCTTGAAGCTGACCAGATGTACAAATGATCATCCAAGTAAGATTTTGGTGCAGTGAAGTTATGAAACTCAAGGTTGGCAATTGACTTCTGGTAAATTAGAGATAGGAATTACTGAAGAACTTCAAGTCAAAACTAAAAGTTAAGAAATTCCTGAGGACTTCCATCCTTGCAGTGGTCAATGCAAGCTGCATGAGAGATCCATCTGCAACCGGAGCAGAAAGAGGGGAAGACAACCCAGACACCTCCACCAAAAAGTCTCTTCATAAATCACCACCTGGTACTATTCAAGCACACAGTTAACTACAGAATCATTCAGCTAGGTATACAAGGCTGCTGTTTAAATTGTCTCCTAGAATCAGTTTGACTTTCAAAACTGATTCTCACAGAACCCCATCTTTCTGAAAAAAAGAATAAACCCACAAGCCACGATACCCAGAATAGTTAAAAGCACAAACAACTTGGTTCAAATTTCTTTGGCAGATAGGTTTTTACAAAAGGATAAATTACACTGACAAAATTCATTTTACTGACATTTCATTTTACTAAGAGCTATGCAGAAATTACCTGAATGGAAAGGAAACTGCTGTTTAGCTTCTCCTGTATGAGCATCCCAAATTATTGTTGTCTGCATCCGAAGGAAAGGGGGAAGAAAAAAAAAGATTAGTGGCTGTTCAGCTCAGAGAAACCAAAGAGTACTCTCACTGAGGAGTAATTCTAAAAGATGGATTGATAAAATTATTGACTGCAAAGCCCCTTGTGTGATGAAGAGCTGAAAAAACAGAAATTACTTTCAAATATTACAGAATAATAATCTAAGTGTAGATAAAGCAGTATCATGCCTACAGAGGAAGTAATATAACTACTAAGAATGAGCATATTCTCTCTGAATAATGCTAGGAGACAGCACCACACATTTTTAACAAATGTTTTGTTACAGCTGTTACAGTTATCTTCGTCAAAGGAGACTTATTCCCCTTTTCAAAGATGTTTCCAAGTTGAATTCTACTCCAAACCTACCTGATACTACACTTCTAACAATTAAATCACCAAGTGAAATCTTTATCTAGCAGTAGAGTACATGTCAATTCTTGCCATTCCGGTGGGACAGCCTAAGGTGTAATTTCCTTACTATAGGTTTAATCCATACACACAGCACACATAAGCGACTCCCCTGTCGAGCTCAATACCAGATTCTAAATGAAGTGTCAATTTATTAGGACTATTTGCTTCCAGAAAATAAATGAAGGATGCCTCATCTTGCTGATAATGGATCATCTCAAGAATCACTGCTGTTACTGGCAACATAAGTTTGCCAGAATAATGGAACTACCATTGGGATACCAGTATAACTGAATGGAAGTCAGTATTAAAAAGAAAACAACAAAGTTTCCATTTTCACGTGTATCAAAATATAAGGATTCATCTAGCCTACAAATCAGATGTACACGACTGAGCTAATTTCCCTACACTCCGTCAGTTGCTGGAGAGAAGCACTGTTAGTGTTTGGAAGTGACATTTTTCCCTCCAAATTTTATGAAGGAAGCCATGGATAACATACACATCTATTTTTTAGACAGTGGAAGTTAGGCAAGATGAATGCTGTGTACTTTGCAGCTCCAGTTTCAATGGATTTGTGCTCAACATCATCAGTCATCTGTTCATCATAATCTCTAATATGCACTCAGCTGTAACTACTGTGTTTTGCTTGATTTTGAGCTCAGAACTACCTTTTCTTTTTGCATATTTGCATAGGAAGCCATATATATTTTATTCAAATAAAAGTCTTTCAATAATTAGGTGAGGTAAAAGGTGCAGTATCTTTAAGATCACTTCCTTCCTGGAAATAGTTGATAGAACTACAAACCTATGTATTGGAAGCAGTTCTTTCCTTAACTGGGACCCATTTAAGATGCAATTTTACACAGGGGGGAAGTGGAGTTGGATTTTTAAGTAAAATCGTTTATATAAAAATAATACATGTTTATGAACCTCAAAAATGTAATCAACATGCACTAAAATATATTCAAGAAAAGTAAATTCTCCAGGATGCCTGGAGGAGAATAAAATAATCTTGTGGAATTCAGCAGCACAAGCTCACCGAGTCAGCACATTTACATGTTAGAATAATGTATTTTTAAAACTCACTTTATCAACACCAGCACTTAAAATATAATTCCCCTTTTTGTTCCACTTCAGGGCAAATATGGGACCTTTATGTTGACCTAAGGTGCTTGCAAGGTTACCTGGAATAAAGAAAAGGTTAATATTACAATTAGTTTACAGTTTAGCCAAATTAACAGTTCACTGCTCTTCAGTGCTGAAGAACATTAAGTGTTGTTTGACTTACCATCTTCTGTCCATATTCTTGCAAAACCATCATATGAGCCTGTAGCCAATAGTGTTCCATCACTCTGTTGGGATATATATAAATGGCAAAGGTTGATAATAGATGAAATCTGTTTAGGCCAACCTTTTCCTTTCATTTATTTCTCTTTTAAGGTCTGTGCGCTGTGATTTATGGGAAATCTGAGTCTGCACATTGAGACACATTGTACTACCATTTAAACTAAAGGTTATTACTGCAAACAGCAAAGAGAAAATAAAACCCTCAAACATACTGTGAAATACTGGGCTACACCACCAGATAAGAGTCATTTAATCAAAAGGACTAGAAAAAGAAAACAAGCTATAACATATTCAGTGGGATTCTTACAGATAACAAACAGATACTATTTTTTAAACATAAAGAGCCTCTAAAACACCAAGAGATCATCTAAATCCTGACTAAATCCCAGTTCAGTGAAATTCAGGCACCTATACTTGAAAGAAGGACCTAAACACCTAAGCCACCTAAACACCTAAGCCACCTCCACTCAGGGTTAACATGCTGTCATGGCTTAACCCTAGCTGGCAATTAAGCACCACACAGCTGCTCGCTCACTCCCCCCGCCCCAGTGGAACAGGGAAGAGAATCAGAAAAAAAGTAAAACTTGTGAGCTGAGACACGTCTTGAAGGCTGTCGACCATCAAGAAGTTGCTTTCTACTTGTCTGAACGCAGACTCCCACATGTGCTCAGAGCACAGTACTATGCTGGATAGCCTGAGAAAAGCTGTATTCATGGGTCTTTATCAGAAGAAAAAAAGCCCAGGAATTGTAATCAGCAAATTACATGTATTCTGCTGAAGGGAGCCCTTCACTGAAGGGTATCTCCTGTGCAGCCAATGTTTCTGGAGTTACTGGGCCAGAATGAGCATTATTAATAAGGAACTTGGCTCTGCAGTCTGGTGAGATGGGTACTGTTGGAGCTGGGCATTTAGTCTTTTAACATTTCAGCACCTGAATTAGGAGTGAGATTCACTTGATTTATCTCTAGACATCCAGATGTTAAGAGTGAAGTTAGGAGTTAGTTTAAGAGAGCAACCTAGTCTCCCTCTATAACTAACAGCAACTCCCACCTTTGGAGTGGGATTCATGATCCCATTTGCTTCAGACTCTGCCCGTTGGCATGGGCAGAGTCAAGCACATGAAAGCATATGCTTGAAAGCACAGGTCTTTGTTTCTGCTGACTTAGAGGGAGTCTAGATAACTAATTTAGATGGTAAAATCTAAGGGAGATGAATCCTGCCCTTGGTACCAAAGGACACAATCTGAATATGGCCTCAAGAAATAACCTTTCATATTATAACATAAATCACATAAATCAGAAAAGAATTGATTTGATATCACCAGTGTGAAAATTTTCCAGTGAAATATGATTAATATTGTAGTTTAAAATAAACAATAAAGACAAATGGCATTTCTAGAATCATGAATAAAATATCAGGAAAAAAATATAAGCCTTTAAAACTTAAGTCCTCTCCAACCCTCCAAAGACAGTGACTTGGAGCAACTGTAGATTTAAGCCAAATGTATAAAGATGTAGGGGGAAAAATACCAAAATCTAAGCCAACTTCACTGTGATATACACTTATATGGACTACTGATGAGAACAAAGGTGGTAATTGCAAGAGAAAAGGGAAGAAAAGGGGCGTCAGGGACTAGATGCACAGTTTATCCAAATTTGTTGATGGTAATTCACATTTTTTGGAAAATACAAAACCTCAAAGTAAGTTGGAAGCACTTCAAGTGTTTAAATTAGGAAGGTTTCCTTACATTAAGTACTAGCAAAATGCAAGTGAAGTATTAGTGATCAATGAAGTATGGAAAGGTAAGGAACTGCCACAGGAAATACTAGAGGATGCCCCGTATGTTTTGGACAAATTTTCTCATAACTGTTCTGCACATTTCCGTGTTTTCCTCCTTCAGTGACTCTTTTTCTACTCCTCAATTTAGTTTTCCCCAACTGTTTTTCTTCCCTGTGATATTAACAGGAAACAAGTAATGGAACATTCTTGGGTTTTATCTTTGTTTTGTTAACCTACTTCTGCTTTCTGTACTATTCACCAATTTCTTTCACCGTGTCAAATATGAATACACAGGGGAAGCTGATTTGTGCAGTGGCCTTATCTTTTACTTTTGTGAAGGACCTAGCTCACCTGAAGGACAGTAATACTGCAGTAAAGATGAATCAAATCTTGGGCTATGGCCAGCAAATGAGACTGGATGTAACTGCTGAGAATCCTTTCTGGTACTTAATTTGTTATCTGTTTTCCTACAAAACAAGACTAATGTGATACTGTGTCTGTGCTACTATCAGCAAAACAGACAGAATGCAAGCGATCTGAACATTAATTAAGGTTCGTGCAAGGTCTTTTAAGCTCTTTTTACAATGCTTGGTGGCAGAAAGGAGACACTAAGCATCCTTAAAGCCACCCAAAGACGCTGCTCAGACACTGGGGATTCGTAACAATAACTCTCCGCTCACTTCAGTCTATTCTGTTCAGGATCGTATTAGCTAAGATGGAAGGTACTGCAGGATGACAGTAAAAAAGGAATCAGGAAAGACAGTTCCACTCAGAAGATGGGTAGGTAAAGAGCTACACATGCTCCTACCAAGATAAAGACAAGAATGTGAACATGTTTTGCTATGCACAGCTAATTCAAATGAGACAGGGTCTCAACAGTTCAACCTCAGAAAAAGCTTCACTGGTGCTTGTATGTCTTTAAATGCCAAAATAAAATAACTATGAGATGCAAATACATTATTAATCAGGCTTCATTACTACATAGATTGCTTGTTTAATCTTCATTCTTAAAGTTAGCTAAGTTTATTTTTACCCATGCTCCTAAAATAGAGATATAAATACATCATTAAGCTTGAAGATGGCAACAGTCCTGGAAAATTAGAGCGTACAGGGGAAAGTTCAGCCTATTACAAGCATTTGAAACAAGAGGTCAGTAGGTTAGGACAGAGCTTCTGGTCACCTCAGATATAAAAGATATGGAGCAGCAGCTGTAATTGCCTCTGAATTAAATTTAGACAGTTAAAAACCATGCACAGTCGTAGAAGTTAGCTTACATTCCAGTCCAATGAAGTCACATCCTTATTGCTGGGGACATCGTGTCCTCCTTCTCTTATGCAGTGCCTCAAAACTAGTTGAGTGGAACCGCTGTTGCTGTTTTCATTGAGATTCCATATTCTGGCCGTTGAGTCTCCGGATCTATAAAAGCAATTGTGCAGAGATGAAAACCCCTCTTGATGTCAACCCAGCAAACAATGCAGAACTCACTATTTCAGTTTTCATCGAGAGAACATCACAGCTTTTAAGAAGGAATTTTTCTTTCCACCCTTCCTGCGCTCTGTATACTTCTTACACTCCGTATCCTTTTTAAGAAATGCTAACACATGGTTAAAATATACATATTGTCTGAATCCACATCAGCACCTGCTTTGTTCTGAAAAGTTTTACCTAAAATACATTTGCTTGCTCTCTACAAAATGTAGACTTCATACCTGATGTCGCTATCACCATAACTGAGACGGCCTGGGGGAACTCAACATTACAAACGTAACACTGTGGAGACCCCGATAAAGAGAGGAACACAAAGGCTGTGCCCATGTGCCTCCCATAAAAAGTGTGCACATTCCCATTACCTCCCAGTGATTCTGCAAATCCTTGGTGTTCCCCTTAATTTCATTTTTAAAATTAATGTCTACGGGGTCCTTTGCTCTCTGTAGCTTGGTTGCTTAGCTCACATTGTACAAAAAAAAAGGAAAATAATTATTGACATAATAGAGCAAGACACAGACAGCATCAGCATTTTAATCTATTTTACAGACCAAATATTTTCTAGGGAGATGTTTTTACTGCAGGCTGAACCCCTGATTTTGTCTAGGAAAAGTTGTGAGGAGGAAGTGAAAAGTTCATCATAAAAATATATTTATTTTTACTTTGCATAATTTTTTCTTCTAATGAAAAACATCTCTGAGGTCAGAAACTGGTTTGCAACAGTGTGGAAGATAGTATGCTTTCTGTTTTATTGTGATTTGTTTCTCGCTCCCCCCTCTGCTTTTCTTTAAACAATTGGTAACAATATCAGCCAAAACAATTAAAAGTACCCTGGATTGCTTGTTTTGTCCAGAGGGTAATATTCATTTACATGCAGCAAGTAGAATCTTGGAGCAGAACGAGGATCTCTTATATTTCCAAGAATTCAAACAGTCTAGATGAAATCTCTTTGTTGATATACCTGATGTGTTAGCTTTTCCTTTTTTTAAGGAAGTGACTAAAACTTCCTTTGCTATATATACTGAGAAGAAGAAAAAGTCTTTCTTTGAAGACTAAAAGCCTGAGATCCACTTTTTGCTTTGATAAACCACGTTTTACTGAGAAGGAAATCCATCACAAAGGAATATTAAATTTTCTTCTGGTCTACTAAGAAAACATTTTAATTATTTACACTAAAAGTACCAGGCAAATTTTAAACACTTGACACATCTCTGAGTGCAAATATTGACCAATTAAGTATGCAACTTGATTGATCTTTGTGTATTATTTTATCAATAATTTAGCCAAATTTTACATGAACAACAACTCAACTGTAAAAGCAAATCTCTGCCTGTATCAGTGGCTCTGAACTCTGCTAGGTCATGGCACGCCTGGGGAATGTGCCCCCATCTCTGAACCCTTTGTGTCCAGCTGACACGTGATGGCTGGCCAGGGCTTTGCCAGCCCTACCATAAGCTACTGCTGTACAGCCATGCTCTAATTTTTGGCACATATCTTTCATGTTAGTGATTAAGAAATAATTCGAAGCAGGATTATTTTTGCGGCCATACAGAGCTGTGACTGTAATGTAACTCCTTATTTCTTTAGAGGCCTGGGAAAGTGAACAATTTTGCACATGCTGGCTAGAAAATTAACAACGTTAATCGTGAGGCTCAGAAGTTAAGGAACATTTTTAGTTATGATAATTTACAATATTGGGAACACAAGACTTTCACAGGCTTGGGTTATTGGTTAACATGCTAAGCAGGAAATTCCTTCAGTGCTGGCTTCTCCGCTATGTAAAACTCTGGGCCAGTCCTGTCTTCATTGTAATAATCCAGTTTGTTATTGGACCCTGTGAATAAAGTACTCAGTCACTTGGCTATCAAACACCATATCCTGTTTGCTAGTTCTAAAAGGGTTATGTTTTGTTTTTCAACAGTTTTATGTAGTCAGTTTTCTGGCAATGCATGGGCAATCTTATTTTCCAGTATTTTAATTTTGTTTTTCCATTTTCTTCTTCCTAAGGCTACATAAGCTATTATATGTCCCTGCAGAGAGGCTTTATAAGACTATCAGTGTGTGGCAGGGGTATTTGCGTGTCTTCCCTTTTGTTGCTGGGAAAACAAACCAAAAAGAGTATTCTATGCTCTGGAAAGTATTCTGATTTCTGTTGAATGATTCAGTGAACCCTGTCTTATTAGAAGACCATAGTTCAAGCACAATTCAGAAAGATACTTAATCTCCTTAGACCACAGAAGCATTTCCATCTGCATGATAAAGCAACTCTTTCCAACATGCAAGTCATGAACACTTGAGTAATAGGTACACTGTTCTGCACTGTGGTAGAGTACTGCCAAATTGTAGGAAGGCTATTTCTAAAGGAGTTTTACTTCATGCTCTCCAGCCTCAGTATAATCATGAATCAAGGTGGACAAATATTTGCAGAATTTTATTTGTGACACAGAAAATCTCCATTCCGTAACTGTCAGCACAGAGGTTAAAAGAGCTGCAACTGGGTGAAGAAATTTGCCAGACAGTTGCTGAACTTTGGTACTTCTAATCTTCAGCTTCAAGCCCTATAATCACTGTTATTTTGATATGTGACATCACATATGAAAAGTATTAAGTACATATGCGATACGTGTATTTAATGCTTCTGGCTCAAACAAGTTAGACTTTTTATTATTTTATTTTAAAAGAGATTATTAAAAGCATAAAGGAAACTCTTTCTCATAATTTACACATCTACCTTTCTTTAATAAAGCATGCCTCTTAAAGGCAGTCAGTAGAGGAAAGTGACTTGGAGGTACCAGAGGGTACTGATTCTACAACATTGCTCCCTGTAACAGGTTATTCAAGTAGACCTCACCTAATAGCATTAATGGATTTGATGCAACAAGGAAAATGGGCCTCCAAAAGTCACCTGCTAATGAATAAGCTTACATTTAGCAGAATTAACTCTGGCACTGAGTAGGGGGGTGGTGTGTGAAATCAACCCTCTCAACCTGGTAATTCAAAAGGATTATTCAGAAAGGTAATTCTGAAGGCTGGTATAGATCAGCAAAGATAAGCAAAGAAACTTAACTCTCGGGCTTTGGTATCTCTGCTTCATGGCTATGAGAGTTACTTGAAGGGCATGGCTGGATGTAACAGAACAGAGCATGCTCTTGGCAGCAGTTGAACATGCTGACAGAAACATTCTAAATTCAACTGAAAAACCTTTTGGCGTTCAAGGCTCTAGCAGCCTTGACATTCACAGTCCATCCACTTCCATAAGGGGAAATTCAAGCATGTGCAGGAACGCTCTGTGTCACTGGACCATGATGACCTATGCTAGCAAACTGACAGGTTATCCCCAGGCCAGATTTTAGCCTGTTTTAATTAGCACTCTTGCTCGGGGCCCTGAATTTCTCTCTGAATAACTCCTGGACATGGCTTGGTGGTTACAACATCCAGAGACGATTCCCAGTGTGCAGTTTGTTTGGCAGCCAGGATAGTTTGCGAGCGCACACACCAGCAGTTCTGTGCCAGTTGGCCTCAGTGCCTAGGAATACTCCCAGGCACGGCCAGTGTACTAATGTGGATGTAGCTGCAATGGGGTTCTGCGCTACCCAGGGAACTTATATAACCATCTGTAATAATCTACACGTGTCATAAAATTAAAACTTAAAAGGGATCAAGTAAAATTGGAATTATGGCTAAGAATGGCCAAATCTTGAGATATAGCCAAACACCTACCTCTTTCTTTTATTTTCACTTGTCCAAAACACTATATGCAATTACTTGTTTTGGAATGTTGATTTGCATCCTAAAAGGTAATTAAGCCTCTGGGATGGCTGTATGCATGCATTTTACTGTACGATTATAATGCTTCTGTTCATAACAGCTAAGCATTCTTCTCGCAGGCATCTGGTGATAGTTGTGCTTTTACTGGTATCACTAGTCTCCTCTATCCTCCACTTTAAGGGTTATGGGTGTGGTGGAGGAGGAACAGCTGCTGAGTATATTTTTCCTGGCTATTTGATCAGAGAAATTCCTGTCTCACCTGCTGTGTTGTTGTTTTTTGTGGGTTTTGGGTTTTTTTTTTTTATAAATAGCCCTTTGCAAGGTTCAGAGAGTATATATTCCTGTGCTAGCCATGCACACCCTAAAAAAACATGGCAATTGAGTAGATGGGACATAAAATATCAAAATCCCTTTCTGTTATTGGGATACTCGCCAAATCTGGAAATCAATGCTTTAGTTTGGGGTAATTCTTTCTACAAACAAATCCCCTTTGCACAGCTTGCTTCAGATTAGGTTGTGAACCTGCATTATTCTTTTAGTGCTTTGAAGACTACATCAGGTTGCTGTCTAAAGTGCCTCTAATTGTTAGAAAAAGATACTGCTTGTATAACAAGGCTTGAATAAACTACTTTACCACAAATTGAGATTTGATTGTGCTAGGCACTTTATAAACAGAACAAATGCGTTATTTCCATTATTTAACAGTTAGGTTTTTGTGTGTATTTTTTAAGATGACAGCAGATGGGTACAATCAGGCAGATGGGAAAACAGAAGAAAACTATGGACTGGGCAGCACAATATGGATACTAGCAAATCTAACAATTCAGTGTTTGCACATCAGAGCAACTGTGGTTTTCTTTTTTGAAGCTTTACTTTGTAAAGGACAAACAGCACTGCAGGGTACTGTAGATCTCGGCGAATTTCTCCCCCTTGTTTAATTGGTGCTCTAACACATGGTTTACCTGTAGATGATAGCTTGCACTATTATTATACCAGGCATCTCAAAAGCTTCTTTGTGAGCGGCATGATCAGTCTCTCAGCTGTCTTCCTTTGGTTTTCATTTTCTTCTGTGCATTCTATGCCATTTCAGTCAAGTTTCATCAGGCACTAAGTGCTGCACTAGCTGAAGGCTAACTGCATCACATACTTTGTTTCTTATGAACAGGCTAAAATCTGATCAAGACGCACATGGATTTAAATTATTTGCATTTTCACTGCATCGCCCTTAGTCTGCATGAGACACAGCACCTGACAGTACTTTCTAACCATTCATGTAGTTACGTGCTTCCAAAATCAGTAGCAAAGCTTAAGAAAGACCTATTACACTGAAGGGTAAAGCTTAATTGAAGGGATAGTGAGAGGGTAATCCTCTATCTTAGCTATCTGACTCATGGTTCTGATTCTCATCCTCCAGGTTTACCTGAAGCTGTGCAAGATATCACAGTCCCTGGCATCCATCTACCAGTGCCTAGCACCCTGTAGCAAAGTTTAAACACCCAGTGCATCCCCAGTCACTGCAGTACATACTCTGGTTTATGACATGGTCCATCATTTAAACTATGTACACTAGGACTGTGAACCACAGATCCCCGTGAAGCGGTCCAGTATGGCAAGCACTGGCAGAGAGATGAGGCAGATACCAATGCCAAAACCACCAGATGAGGTCTGAGAACCTATACTTAGGAGTCTTAACTCCCTATGTAATGAGTTGAGAGATGTGGGTACCTGCAGAGGGACACAGCACTTGAGCAGATGCCTAATTTCAGCTGTGCAGACATTCTCCAGAATAAAGCAGCATCTTCACTTCATCTCAGGCGCCACCAGGTGTCCCTAAAGAATAATTCTGTATGGTATATCCTTTCTCCCCACCGATTTTCCTTTCCATAATAATGTGGCTGTCCTAACTGATGCCCTGTAGACTGTTCTCCAAAGAATTCAAATAAAGATCATAACGCTAAGTTTAAAAAGTGTATTGTTTAGGATCACAGGGCTAAAAGAGACCTCATGTATCAATAAATACAGTCCTTTCATTTGAATGATCCTAAATATGAAAGCTATTGATCTCAACACAGCCCATGAAATTCTAATTAAGTTTGTCCCCATTATGGGAAAGCTATTCAAGATTTCTGAAACCTTCTCTAGATTTTCATCTTTATTAAGAAACAACCATGAAAACAATTTAATGAGGTTAACTAAATCCTTCTTAGTTTTTGAGGTTTTCTTCACTATTATGCCATGATTTAACATCCATGGGTAGTCAAAGCATTTAGGCATGCATTGAAAAGTTAGAGTAGTACAGCAGCATTTTTGCTCAGGATCATTTGATGTTGATTTACAAATCATGATGCAGGCAGTAATATTTCCTGCACATCACAGATTTTTTGCCTTCCCTTGATTCACTTATTTTTCCTTGAAAAGATCCTCTCAGATGTGGGCAGGGACAACTAAGAATATCATATGGTACAGTTCTTCCACATCAATGTCAATCCTAATTTTTATTTATTTATACATTAAACAAATCTCTTTTTACAGCTCACTCAACTGTATGCTAGGAAGAGGACAATCTGTGTGAAATAACTGTTTTATACTTGCCTCTTGCCTATTTTAGCTGGAGATTGACCTTAATAATCAGCACTTCCCCTCTTAATAATAATCATTTGCTAGGGATAAGTAATACTGCCAAGCAGTATTGCCTGAGATACTAGGAAACTGAGTGACTAGATGAATACAGTTAGCAGAAAATACAGCAGATGCATGGCATAGGAACATGGATGCTATTCCCGCTCTTGTCTGTGTATGGCATCACCCAGGGACCACATCACAAACCAGAAGACCCACTGAGCCTATGGAACAGAACTGCTGAAAACCGAAGTTTTTCTTTGAAAATGCCCTACATACAGTTTTTGTGAATTCTACTGCCATGTTCATTTAAAATTAATGAAAGAAGATAATTACTGCTACAGATGCTTAAACATACTATCAGGCCTGGACATTCCAGAAACAAAAGTACATTCAGCAGGATTCTGTTTTCTAAAAATCCAGTTTGTTGTCTGAAATTATTCTTTGGAAACTTCCATCTTCACTCTCTGAGAGATTCTGTGCTATTTATCCAACCTGGTATTTATTTTTCCTATTTATTCTTTCCCATTTGCACTCTAATTCCTTGTTTTCATGTATTTAGTCAACAAAGACAAGAAGACCATTCTGATGATCTTGCAAGAGTTGGAAATAAAATAAGGACACTCCTCTTCCTTGTAAGAAATAAGTTCTGATACTGCTAAGCAACTTTTAAGTGATGAAAGCCCATTTATCTAACTTTTATCAGCTTTCCTTTCTGTTCTCAGCTAGAGTTCTTAATATTAGCCTTTATTTTAAGGTTTAAGAACGAACAAAACCAGACTCCAACAGTGTTTGTATATAATTCTCAGGATATGTTTACATTAGCATCTTTGTTTGGTTCAAAAGTGCTTTTTGTAAGTCCCTGATTGTCCCACTTAACATGCTTTGGTTGTCACTGCTGAGCAGTCCTGCAGAACACAAACTAGACTCCTTTCCAATGATACTAAACCAAAACACACCCTCAAATGATTCCTTAAGGTTCAGCTCATCAGGAAAAAACAGGCCCAGACTGAAGCCACCCCTATTCCATACAAACAGTGGTGACATAAGGTCCTCACACAATAGTTTTGCTCTACAGATCTACTCCTACGTGTGCACCACGCTGATGCAGACATAGCCAAAGAGAACTCTGGTTTAGAGCCACCATACTTTTAAAAACTAAACATGGATGCCAAAGACTTTCTGAGACTCCAATGTAAAAAATCATTAACTACGAGCAGCAGGAGTAGATTACATGAACTACAAATACTCTGGGAATTATCCCTAGTTATTTTAAAAACCTTTAAAAAATATTATGTGCACTCAGGGCCACAGAGTGCATATCTCAAATGTGCAAATGCTTCATATTCTGCGTCACCTTATAATTACTTAACTCCTACGTAGGTACAGTACTGCTGGAAAAAAAAAGTTGCAGGCTGAAAAAACAGCAAAGAGACTACTCGTTCATCTCCAGTACATGCTCTCAAGCTCTTGCATCTCTAAATACACTCTAATGGCAGCAGCTAATTTCAGTCGTGGTCTTACCCAGATGCTAGCAGGTCACTGACAGGGTTCCAGGCACAGATGAACACCTCTGATTCATGGCCCCGAAGGACTGTTGCTTTGTTAGGAGGAATTTCAACATCCCCGTCAATTTCCATTGGCTTTGAATGATTATCTGTAAGGAGACAGATCAGAATAAGGAGTTTGCAAAATGCTGTTAGGTTTGCTTTTAAAACAAGCTGGTTACCCATAGCCTAAAGCTTACAGGAACATATACACTATAAATAATATTCAGTGTTATGTCACTGACCACATTACTCTAATTCCTTCCCTATCATGACTCAAATTTATGATATGTAGACACTTCCAAAATGTTTTGTATGAATGCACATAGCTTTTCTTCCAAAAAATAGTTAGCATTTATTTCAGTATAGGTTTGGGGGTTTTTTTGAAGCTGGGTTCATTAAAAATTACTTAGAGGTTTATTAAAACAGCAGATTGCCACATTAGAGAAATGCTTTATCCTGTTCTTTGAAAAAAATAACATATAGCACATATATTTTACTATACAGTGTCCTGCAAGTAGTATGTGTGCTACTCACAGATTAACAATATACCAAATAAGGGCTTTGTTCCCTGAGCATGGGAGGGAAACAGTGACTGACCACCTTCTCAAGGATACCATAACATATGCAAAGGTACTAACTGATGCATATATAGGCTTAACCTGCACGCTGTAATTCTGGGGTTCTTCAGACTGCAGTCACAGCAACTTTGTTTTTATAAAGTTCTTTCATTTCCTTAAGGGGAAAAAAAGTGAATTTAAAATGGTGATTTTCTCTCAGTGGCAGCAATTCATTCCATTTTGCATCATGGACAATGTTCTCACTCTAGATTTTTGTTGCTTCAATATAAACCTTCCTCATTCTGCTCAAACTACACTTCCTGGCAGCAACGCAAGTTTATTAACCTCTGTGAACAAGACACCAAGCAAGGGCAGGTAAGACACTGAAACGGCAGACAGCAGATGTTAGACATGGAAGCGCAGCCCATTTGCAGAAAGCACATTCAAGAGGAGATAGCTGGCAGGCTGGGGGAAAGGCAGCCTCCTCCTGTTACCTAATCAACGCCTTGGCCAGCTGATCCACTCTGACTGAGCTAAATGCGAGTTCTCTTTCTTGGTTAAGTCTTTTAGACAGTCATTCTTTAATCACATATGGAGATCCATAGGTTCACAAGTAGAATAATTATGCTCCTTCACTGCCACATGTTTATGGCATTCAAAATCAACCATCTGTCCTGACACCCAAGCTCCGCTGAGCTACTGCCCATCGACTGGCAAATCAGACTGTGATGTTGCACAACTGCCATCAGAAGGAAGATCTACAGATTTCTTCCCTTACTTACCCAGGCTTTCAAACACCCTGTTGTGCTCTGCCTAATACATGCTGAGTCACACAAGTAGCACTTCTCATTGCATATCTCATTAGGTTCCCCCATTAACCGTGTCCGTGCCACAATCTATGCCACAGATGAAATGGAATGAAATTCACACATAATTCAATGAATTGCATAGCACTGAGTATCAAAATTAAAAACCAATTAACAGTAGTTTCACAGCTCACAGTTCTAATTCAAAATATCTATAGTTTTAACTGCACATTACCTAGGGACTTGTTTCTTCAAACTAAACATATTACAAATGCCTATTTGTAAAATCCATACCTATGCTCAATCTCTGTTTTAAGCATTGTCCTTGATAATCCCCTATGTGTATAGCTATTAAAATTAATACTGTGTCACTATTACAATTATTACTGTTATATCTATACCGGTACTTGAGATTTAGCCTGACACTAGCAGCTGGGAACTTTGATATGATATACTGCACAATCAGGGCAATGAAGAGCAAAGCACTATTGAAACCTACCAGAACCTACAAATCTAGAACTCGCAATACTCTTATGTCTCAGTGCAGCACAGATTCATGAAGTTTAAAGCATATTTTCATGAGAAAACCACCAGCATGGCAATGGGTATGCATTAATCTGTGTCCTGTTCACAGTGCGAGCTGGAAGCTGGGGGTGTATCAAAAAGATCTCTCAAGCGTTTTAATTCGAAAAATTTAAATAACATACAACTCTTACCACATATAAACCTCCCGTTACCTGCCTGGTTCTTAAGGCAAAGCTGCTTTTCACTCCTGAATAAAACAAAAAGACAGCTTGGAAGCAGCCTTACTCCAAGCTCCCAGAGTCATAAGAGCTAAGCCATCCGATAATCAGAAATATTTTTTGTTTCTACTTGGCCAGATGGAGGAAACTAGATACACACCTCGAATGTTATTAACTGCTGTGAAAAAAACCACAAATAGTCATGCTGTGAAAAACAAACCTTGATCAGCTGATATGTGCGTTAGTACATTCAAGATTGAATGGCCTCTGGGAGCAATGAAATACCTAAAGGATTATTTCTTATTGTCTTCCAGTAATAATTTTGACACTACAGCTTTGGTGGTTCAGGAGAAAAAGGTGGGAAAGATGAGGAGTCTTTCAGAAATTGTTTGCAAATGTTCATATTATATGTGTTCCTATTTTTATCAGGAGTCAGGAACATTCATACGTTGTGTTACAGTTAAGCACAAAACATAAAAAGCCCCATTGAACAAACAAACAGGACAGTTCATGCTTCTGTGACACTGCTTCAGGCTCTTCTCAGGTTCAAATAGAAACCAGCAGTATAAACTGGACACGATGATGATACCAACAAAAAACTGCAGAAACTCGTGAGCACGAAACAGCACCCTCATAAGCATGCTGAGCTCCTTACATAGCATGAGCTCTTGCAAGCTCTGGCCTCATCTGGAAAAGTGTCTTTCCTATGGATGCAGCTACAAGGTGAGCATGGGGAATGAGAACAGGGGAAATGCAGCAACCATCAAGGACAGCTTCTTTTTTTAAAAAAAACCCCCAAGCTTCTTCAGAGCAGAAAGCTGTCTGTTAAGTCCTCATTTGCTTGCAGAATGCCTCTGAAAGGGTCTCTGAAAGAGAGGGCAGTTCTACCAAGTGCTACAGACTCGCAACAGGTGAAAAACTTAAGTCACAGAGTGGATGACTCCACCCAAATGTTAGCACAAACCATTTTCGAAGGGCCAGAGGATCTTTGGTTAAGTCTATGCTATAGTCTTCTGTTTATTTTTCCTCAAACGTATTAAAAATCCCAAATCACTGGAAAGTAAGTCATATTCCCCCAAACTATTATAATTTTTTTAAAAAAACCTAACATACCTGTGAGTAATATTAACTCTCCTGCTATTTCCTCCAAATTAAAAAGATATATTTTTAAGATCTTAACCAGTGCTAACCCTGTCTTTTCTCTTCTCAGAAAATGTGTTTTTTTCACTTAAATCTTTGACAGGCCTTTCACTGAAGTTGTTCTTTATGGCTGTAGTTACAATAAAGGAATTGGGCTCAGTCTTTTTTTCCGGAGCTTTATTTTTCTTAAACCCAACCCAATCCTTGCAAATATAATGAAACAAATGACACTAAAAATATTTGAGTTGGAAAACAATCCAAACTCTGGCTCCATTTCTACACACCGATTTTTATTTTTCTACTAATTTTTAGTGAGTCAAACTTGAAAACACTATTCAGGAAGCAGCAGGAGAAGGCAGTGATTTTATTTATTTAGTATTTGAATCTGTACCTCAAAGTTGTTACTGTGAGATTTTTTTTTCTGTCTCTTCCCTTTCTTAAATCAAATCACCCTCTATAATTACATTGATAACAGCACATACAAAAATATATCATATTATATTAAAAATATTAACATTATTTATTATAAGAATTATAGTGCCAGGGAGAACTCCATGTCAGAATAAACGCAAAGTAGGTAACTTGCCAGAGACATCCCTTTAACCCGCTCCTCCCATCCCTCCTTTTTATGACAGGTTGATATATGGGTGACTTCCAGGTTATGACTAAGGACTAGCACACTATCCAAGCCCATCCAAGTATGCCAGCTCTGTGGAATCCAACAACAGTGACAATTAAAGTTTGGGAAGTTTCTCACACCTTTCACATCAGCACTCTTTTCTACCCAGTAGGTCTCCCAGCTTTTACCTTACCCATTTTACATTCTATTCTAAATTTTTGTCCTATCCATCCTAAACCTTTTGTCCTAAGATGAGCTCTTGACAGATCTTTTGTCTTAGTGTGCCCTAGACAGACTCTCTGAAGATGGTGCTAAGAAAAAGGCTAGCTAGACAGTTTGCCCTGCATCAGTACTGAAAAGGAAAGGTATGACTTTTTTGTTATTTCATTAATGTAACTGTATTTTTATAACTTTACCATAAGAGAGGGAAATACAATTGTAGGAGTGTTAATCACTCTTATGTGCAGTAAATTGCCAGCTTGATATGTTAGTCTGTATTTCTAGTGGTTTCTGAAAGTTAAAAAGTCAAGTTTCTTGGACTTTATTTAAACACGTCTGTTCAAGGGTGAGAATGCCAATTTTACAGTTCTGTGTGCATCTCCCGTGTATAATCCACAAAACAGCGAAATAAAGCTGTAAACAAACAAAATATCAGTGTTTCGTACATTTAAAAGTGTTTTAATTTCTGTTTGCACAAGTAGGGTCAGTTGGAAGTAAAACATAAGCAATCCGTAGTCTAAAACCAGATGAATACTTCCAAATTTTTCAGAACTTTTGTACAATTGCTCTCTCAAATAAAAGTCTAATTTAAATTATTGAAGTTTTACTGGGGGAAACTATCCCATCTAACTGGAATTCTCTGAAGAAAAACCTGGTTTGAAAGCATTTTTCTCACTGACCTGCAGAGGAATCCATTCAGATCAAAGAGAAGATGGAGACAGATAAAGGTATCTACACTGCAGAACAAATAAAATCTGTAACATGACTACAGTCCTGACCTGTTACTTGACTATGTGAAAGAGCTCTTCGGGCTTCCTACAAAACCTGCCATGCACGTTTCTCTAGAATTTCCTCAGAGGCAATCAGGCATTAAGGTCTCATTTCAGAAGTCGGCCAGTGCCCCAGTATGGCTTGCACACAGAAACTAACACCATTAATTATATCTGCCCCACAATGTTAGCACAGTATCAAGATCTAGTTATGCAAGGTATGTCCACTCCTTGTTTTATATGTCTGACTTTAGATGTCTAAGATATGAGCACATTCTCTCACCATCACCAATAAACAAAGATGAAATTGAGAGCTCTTGAGAACTGACTGTTCCCACAGACTAAGGAAATCTTGGGTAGGTAGGACCTTCAATTACATAACTGCAGTGGAATGTATGACTAAGCATAAAAAGGTGAGGAACATTTTGTGCCTTCAAGACTGGTTGGCTACATCCAAGCTGTTTGCCGGGAATGGTCCTTGGCACATGAGACTCCCTGTCCTGTGCTTGGCCATAATGTTCAAAAATGGATAGCTGGTATAGTCCAAACTGGGCTAAGGACCATGCTAATAAGGCTGTGGATGATCATGTGCTCGGCTGAGCTGTACAAGGATGGATAGCTGGTACAGGCCAAACTGTGCCAAGGATTATGACAAGGCTACAGTTGATGACATGACAGTTAGTGCTCAAGGCTATGGTCTGGCCATGCTTCATTTACACAGATACGTCTTGGAGGTCCTGGCCTCTCAACTCATCTCCCTCCTAGCCTGGCCAAAACAATCAACTACGGCTACAGTTTGTCCCAGCTTTTATCATATCTAAAAGCACCTTATAGAAGCCTTACGGTTCTCAAACAGGTCCTTCAGGAAAGCCAGGGAGGGACTATTAGGGAGTGTAGTGATGGAATAATATCAGGTAATATTTTTAAACCGAAAGAGAGTAGATTTAGATTAGATATTAGGAAGAAATTCTTTACTGTGAGGGAGGTGAGACACTGGAACAGGTTGACTACAAAATTTTTAGATGCCCCATCATAGGAAGTGTTCAAGGTCAGGCTGGATGGGGCTTTGAGCAACTGATCAAGTGGACGGTGTCTTTGCCCATGGCAGGGGCATCAGAACCAGATGATCTTTAAGGTCCCTTCCAGCCCAAACCATTCCATGATTCTACGATAAAGCTGACAGTATGAAGTCTGGGTAGCCTAGTCCAAGGAGAGAGCATATAGCTCCACTTTTGATACTGTCTTCAACTTCCAATTCTAAAGAGATTTGAAGGGTTTGGATTCTGAGAGGACACCAGTATAATATAGCACTGTGATGTAAAATGTGGTGTTTTTTTTTTCTCCGCAGCCTTTCTAGAAATACCCCATCCTCCTGCAATGATTCCTCTGATTTCTTCAGCCTTGCAGACACCAACTAAGCACAAGAATATTACTGAAACACAAATTGCCCAGTAGTGGCAAGAAGCTGCAATGGTTGGCTTACTTATTGCATGTGCCCCATTCTCCTCTCCATTCACAGTGGCTTCTCCGTTCTTTGGTGTGTTCTGCTGGGAAACAGCAGTCGTCGTTGCTCCCGCTGTTGCTGCCGTGGCTGCCGCTGCCGCCGCTGCACTGGCTTGTTGCTGAGCTAGTTTCTCTCTGAATGCTTGCTGCCGGGTCTGAACAACATCAGGCATCACTGCGTCTATCAGAGACAATGATTCTATCGGCCTGCCATCAAATACTGTACCATCCTGCAGGGAAAACAAGCAGAAGTGAAATGGCAAGTTTAGGATCTTCACTGTTGAGGTCAGCAAAGAGGTAATGATATAAAGAAACAAAACTAGGTTGTGTGAAGATACTGCACTTTGACTTAACTGATAGTGCCACATTGCTATGGACTGTCTCTCTGTAAGATCCATGATGGTGGTCCTCATGTTCAACTTAGCAATTTGTTCAGTAGGTAAGTAATTTACTGGAATTTTACAGAATATTCAGGCATATGAACTCTTTAGAGGTTCAAAAAAAAGTATGCTGTGAGGAAAAAAAAATCTGACTCATGACAGAATGTTTTTATTGGGTTTTATTTGGAAAAAAGAATCATGGCTAAAGCCATGACAAAGGCAAACAGACTTTGGTTGAATTGTTTGTCTTCCTGGACTTGCAGGGGCATAGGAATGGAAACAGCTCATGAATGACAAACCTCAGCCAAAATAAGATGTATGCACAAATTCAGTGGTTTTTTGCATGGTGTTCATCAGCTCATCAACCACCAGTTGGAGCCAATTGTACAGGACTGCTTTACCATTATATTTATTTTGCTAGTTTTACTCAGAATAGATACGGCTTTCATTCTGATTTCTGCAAATGAGGCTTGAGGTTTCACAAGCAATTGAGTTAACCTTTAAGGGCTGTTTTTTAAGACTTACTACTCAGGTCAAAAACTCCTTTTATCTATTTAGCTTTGCTTCACTTTCGTATTATCCTAAATATAGGAAAAAAAGTTTCAGCAGTTTTTGTAAAGTGACATTTTTATGATTTCTACAAACCTTTAATGTTTTGAAATAATCAAGACCGAGTAGTGAAAGATTTGTGTTTGAGGAATAGCAGATAAGCTTAGGATATGGATAGATGAAGTAGCTAGAAAACACTATAATTTTCAACTGGTAACAACAGCTACTAAAGAAAAACAGTGTATGGTTGACTAGTACGCTTCTGTTGGACTAGTCATTGGATTACCCCTCACAATTACAATATTAAGGTAAAAGGTGTTTGTTTCCTCATGGAAAAGAAAAAGGAAGAAATAGTCATTAGAGAAGAAAAATATAAGCTCTGGTTCTCCTCAACATTTTTTATGTAAATGTGTCTACCGACATTTATTTGAATCCTGGCTCAAATCCTTGCTACACAATGAAAAAAATGTTTGCCAATGGATTTTGGCATCTTACATGTTTAACTGTAAAACTGCTCACTGGACTATTTCCAGACTTCCCTTTAACAGATCACAAACAACACTTAAATTTTATACACAGTATTTTACAGACTCATTGATTACTCGCCACTCTTAAGTAATACACATAGAGAAGCATACACATGGCCCTTACTGGTGTTCAGGTGCAGCAAGAATGGCCTTTGCTGTAACATACTTAATGCATATTTGAACAGAATCAAACCATGATGAGAACAGCATAAATTTTAATGGTGACGACACACACACTTTCAGATTATTCTCTCAGCTGAGGCCAATTCTGGAGCTGGATGCACAGGAGCAGACCCCTACAGCTGCCATACAACCTAAGCTGATAGGTACTGTTCATGGATGAAAGTTTCTAACTGTGTAGCTCCAATTTCAGCACAGGGCAAAATGTTAAGTAGCAGCAAATTGTGACAGATTTCTAACACTGGTTTGTTATTACAAGTGCATCAAAGTGCAGCTTGGCATGAATGTCAAATGTCATTGGCCCAATTAAAAAATAACACGTACACAACTCAAACGCGGTATCGAGTCATAAAAAGAAAACCACACAGAATCTTAGTGATAAAAACAAGTGAGCTCCCAAACTGCGCATTGCAAACAACACGACCTGTTCTCTGGTTTATATTCCTTTGTTCTCACCCATGCTTTCACATGCTACATTCAGCTATAAAGGAAAAAAGCAGTATCTTTTTATGTATTAATATTTATTACAGATCTTTGTCAGTTACGAATATCTATGGTAAATATTTTGTAAGGCAGTACTTGCTTATCTGTCATGCTTGACTCCCTCTCGAAGCATCATGCCTGTAGGGTTGGCAGGGCAAAAATGCTGCCTTTCCCCACATCCCTTCTTTGTTTCCCCTGTCAGTTCAAGGCAAACAGAACCACTTTGTGGCTGCTCATACAATCCCCAGAGACAAACACTGCCCCAGTCAGGGTCAGAATTTACACACAACCGTTTTGCCATGTACATGAGGGGACGGTGCCTGGTCTTGCATGATCTGAGCCAAAGTCACTGAAATCCATCAGAATCTCTCCAGTGGCTGCCATGTATTTTTGGTCAGGCATCTCGTGGCTTGCAGGTAGTGCTGCCTGCTAGCAGGTGTCAGGGAGTGAAGTTTTAACCTACACTGCAGGCTTTTCCTGCCAAATCCTGCTGTGACCTTGAAAACACAAGACTGTAAATACAGATGCATTTTCTTGTTTGCTGCAAGAATCTGTGCACCCTGGATTTGTTGACTGGGGTAGTGAAAGCACCATAAAATCCACATAAGCAGCACAAAGGACGCCTCAGTACTCCAGCTAAAAATTGAAATACGTTTCTCCTTCAGAACTTTTCAGCTCATTGTTGGGGGTGGGGCAAATTATGAGGAGAACAATGAAACCAGACCAAGAGAAACCACAGAGGGGTGGCTTGCATCTCTGGGCTGGTGGGACAGGTGGCTTTGCAAGCCCCGGCATGCCAGTCAGTGGTGCGAGGGGTGCTGGGGGTACTTACTTCATTGATGCTGATCTCAGCCTCCACATACTGAAGCCCCTTCTGGAGGATGGAGATGAGTGCGGCAGGTGGCACTAGTGTTCCGTTGATGTTGGACTGGCTGATGTGGCTCTCGATACCGAAGGTGAAGGCCGAGTGGGAGAAACCTGAGAGCAGGAAAAGGAAGCCATGACATGAAATCTAAATGCACCAGCCAGCTACACCTTCACGGTCTAAAAATAATTCTGCTCTGAGATCTGAGAGATGCTGCCGTGTAAGCAGAAGGTCGTGGGCTAGCTGCATGGCTTCAGGGAGGTTAACCAGAGCCATCCTGACCATCCTGCCACTGCCCAACCCCCTCCCCTGCACGCTGCACATATAGGGGAAGCCGTATAGAAATGGAAATGCACGCAGAGAAAAATTAACCAGAGAACTGCACTAACTGAAAACAAACGCATTAAAAACCAGGAATCGCCACAAGGGCAAGTCCAGCTGAAAAAAGTGCTTCAAATCTTCATTTCCCTTGCTGCATTTCAGAATTGGTGTTTGCTGAAGCTAAACACTTAAATCCCTATCAGCCTGCAAATTGTATAAAATAAAGGCATAGATGCAGCTGACACAGGGGAGCCATTCCCTTAGACCAGGGAAGAGATTTCAAATCCTCTGCTCATTTACTGCTGAGTACAGTATGACGTGCAGAGCATTGTCATTAAAATGAAAATGTGAAATATCAGATAGGCCGCTGCTGTAAACGTGTTTTCTGAAAGTGAACAGTAATAGCAAAAGTAATTAACTGGGATCTGCCAAGAAGCAGATGACAAGCCAGCCCGTCCTTTAACCAGAAGGCTTGCTCTTCCCTGCTTCATTTTTGTCATTGTCTGAGAAATAAGGTGCCAGCACTGAAAATTAAACAATTTTGGTGGACAAATTTTAAGGAGCGGTGCCTTAAATGCTGGCTAAAGCTGCTCAAAACTGTTGCTGGGTACGAAGGCGAGTGCGGCTGAGCAACTGTACATAGGGGCAGATGTGGGAGGGGGATGGGGGAACAGGATGTAGATATAACTGTAGGAACCCATTTATCACCACACTGTCTCCAGAGCATTAATCTAACATTAAAAGCCTTGGGGAAACCACCCATGCACTGTCTCAAACCGGAAGAGCTCTCGCAGTCTCCACCGACTAGACAAGAAAGAAGAAAAAAAAAGAAGAAAAAAAAAAAAGAAAAAGAAAGCAGCTCTCAAATGAAAATACTTCCGTTAAATATAGCCGTGCCTCTTCCCCATGTCAACAGAAGTTTCATTTATAGTTTTGTCCGTTAAGGGATTTCCCCCCTATCACAGCAATGTCCAATCGTGTGTGGGCTGGAGGACAGGATTTTGGGCTCGCTCCACTGTAATGCTTTCTCTCTCTCACTCAAATTGTTTTCAAGATCTTTTCTACAGCTAGCTCAATTATGATCATAGATAGATAGCAAAAACAAGCTGAGAAACAGAATACCTCCCACATTTGAAACCAAGGTATGTATTTCTCTGTGATTCTCTCCCCCTACACATTTTATTTTGCCAGTGATTTTCTCCTCTTCCTGGTAATAGCCTCTATCCTCTCCTTCCCCAACCCTACCTTCCCTTCCTGGCACTCCCACAGTTTTTGGGGATGACTGGGATGCTCTGGACACTTTTTAGGAAGTGGCAGGTTCACCTATGAGCAGAATTACGTAGGATTACATGGCATAAAAATAAAGCACAGGAGAAAACACCTGAAAAACTGCAGTATCATTTATGTAACCCTTAGTCCAATTCTTATCCTATATTGCTCTTTGTGTCCTGGTCTAGTTTATGAGCTGCCGGACCTCCTGCTGCATCCAAAATAGACTGCAAGATCTGCAAAGACATGTTTTTCCCTTGTTGTTAGTTTTATAGGATATCTAAGCATGTTACTTTGCACCACAATGAGGAAGAAACCACTGAGCATATACGCAGCCTGCGCCTGAGAGATGTAGGAGCTGATGACTGAACACTGATATCTCTCCGTATATATAAATACATGGCATGCAACTAATCAGAATTAGAGAATCAAATGCCACTTAAGTTTTATTTATATATATTTAAATTAATCATCAACATCAGTAACAATATGTTCTTGAAAAGCAATGGACTTTAAAATGCATGATGGATAAATCAGCAAATCTACTTAAGAATAGAGAAGAATAGGAAAATTAAGCTGTTGTCCAGAAGCCCTGAAGTTGACTGCTAAAAAAGCCAGCAGCTAGTTTGTGAGTTGGCTGCTTGGAAAACTGTAATGTGGCCTCTGATTCAACTGAAAGGCGGATAGCATAAAAATGGCAGACAACAAACATTGATAGAAAATGTAAAACGGTGGGATCTACAGTAGGCTTAATTTTAATTATGACTTTGTACCTCTCATTATTGCATTTGGTATCTGGCAGGTTTTTTAGCTGGCTGCTGGCCTATATCAAGCCCCATCTTTGTCAGCTCTGTGCCACGGACCGCTGACTGCAGAACACAGCTAACCTCTTTGTCCAGTAGTGAGTTGCCACATCCCCAAAGAGCAAGACATCTCACATCACTGCATGTGAGAGAAGGAACTTCTCAGCACAAAACCTAGCTGTGTTATTACAATGAATCTTATTATTTTACTTGTTCTCTTGATGCTAAGAAAATATTACCAAATATTACCTGTTTGATAAGGCAACACAAAACTCCTGGCTACACTGTCACTGATGAGCAATTTCACTCACACATCTCCAGCAGTTGTGACAAACTCCTAAAACCTTATCTGGTAAGATCCAAATACTGAAAATCAACAGGGCAAAACTGCTTAAAAGGGTGCTGCTGGACACTGTGTTCCTCACTCCTCTTTGAAAAATCCTCCTATACAATCATTATTGAAAGAAAAACAAACAAGAACAGAACAGAAACAAGTCAGCCACCCCACTGACCAACAGCTAATTACCTCCTGCCTTCTTGAATGACCTTTTATGTAAGGCTTGTATGAAAGTTGACTGCTTTTAAAAGTAACCCACACAGTTAACAAAATCCCAAATGAAGTTGTACCCACGTCAGCTTCCTGATAACATTGAAGAATCACTTGAGCATTGCTTTTATAGTTACCAGATGTCATCAGTTGTCTTTGGGGCTCTGTGCGTGAGTATACTGAATTATATTGTAAAGTTGCAGCTCTATAGTTCAGTCTTATGAAAAGGTGATTTCTATTAAAGGCGAGGTTTTTTAAATGTTAGCTTGTGTTGCAAATGTTAACGTGGCCCTCCTTCTAAGTTCATGAAGCTACACTGGGGAATGCAAAGCTGAGACACAAGCACACAGCAACTGTGGAGGCTGCCAAGGCAGTTGGGGAGTGAGAGCAGAGACAGGAGGTGCTCTGCAAGTGGGGATCTGAAGAAAGCATGCAGTAGGGATAACATGAAATTACAATAGACACAAACACAAAATGCTGTAACAGCACTGAAATGAATGAAAGTTGCAGATCTGTGTCCATATGCATTATTCCTCATAAATTCTTTCATCTTGTTGACTGTAATAATCACTCTCTAAAACAATAATTACTATTCAAATAGCACCAATAAATGAAATCTTAATGTAGTCAACCTTTCGAGGACACGTGCAATAAGACTGTGAGCTTTTACGGTTAAA
This sequence comes from Ceryle rudis, assembly GCA_033439905.1. Classification (NCBI taxonomy): domain Eukaryota; kingdom Metazoa; phylum Chordata; class Aves; order Coraciiformes; family Cerylidae; genus Ceryle; species Ceryle rudis. The sequence goes on from JAAGNO010010365.1 coordinate 46,088, forward strand.
GACATGAACACAGAAGGCCAAAGGGGAGAGAGCATGGCCACACACTGGACTGATTTCATACCAGTGAATCGGTCACTTAGGCTGTGACACGACCAGTGGCCTAAACGACATCTTTCAGCAGGCTTGAAAGAATGGCCTCCCATTTTTTAATACCTCAAAAAGATAGGAAAGCATAAACCATCAAACTGTGTATCATCTCTAAGTACATTATCATACATGAAAAAAACATATACAAATGAACAAGGCAGTTCTTGGTATGATCACTTTAAAGGGCGGAAACCTGAAACTGTGGAATAGTTGGTCTTGACAGATTTTACAGAGCATAAAAGCATAGAGGAAATAATGAATGCAGAAAAAATGACTTAAATGATACCTCCCCTAAACCCAAATATTGTTATGCAAGTGTTTTTCACTTGAAAATGGAGTGAAATTCCTCAGTGCGAGACATGCACTTTTTTGTACTGACAGTGGTAACGGGTCCTGGTTCTGTGCTGTATCTTTTTCTACACCGAGGTGTCTGTACATACTCTCAGTGGTATATACACAGCCATTTGGGAATTCTTGCCCTAGGCAGTGCCAAAAAATGCATATGCAGGGCTGTGTTTTGCAAAATTTCACTGATAGATTTTGCTGTAACTGCAAAAATTGAGATGATCAAGATTTTTTTACCTTGGCTGCTCTTTTTTTCAGACAAAAATGGCCTCCCCTTAGAAGAAGACTACTCATCGATCATAAAATGGCTAGTTTTTATTTAATGAACTTATTGCTCCTCTTTATGTGCTTGTTTGGTCTGCAGGCTCCATAGTTTTAATTGTCTGCAATATGCCTGGCTCACAGCACAAACGCCTGTCAAATGCAGGCGTAGGAAAGGGCACTGGGCAGCCACACAGCCCGGGGAATGCCTTGTCTTCTCCAGAGATGTGTCTCACCTCTTCTAGGAGTGAAGGATTATTCCTCGTAGGCACACACTGGGCTGCTGCCGAATATTCCCTGCGCTAGCTCATCTGGCAGTCACAGATCCAGCTAACTGACATTCCCTAAGTGCTCCTTTCATTTTCCGATCCCTTTAGCACTGTAAAATGCAGTCTTGTTTAAATGGCAATCTTAAATTGTAACAGCTACAGCACCTACTGCTGCGTTTGTACAGGTGAGGGGAATGACAAAGAGGGGTCTGTGGAAGCAAGGATTTCTGAAGTGTTTCAGTCTTTGCCGGTTACTCAGGAGTCACCTCGGGGATGGCCTGATTAGCAAGTTAAGCAATTTGTTGAATACTGCCAAGTTTTTCTGTTTGTGAACTAACTGGACTTAGTTTTCTCTGGTAAATCTACCCAGTATACTCTTCAAATAATTTTTATAAGACCCAATGTGTCTAAGTTATTTGCAAATTACTCCATTTAATTATTCATACTATAAGATTCTTCACTGAAACATTTGTTACTGTAGAATGAAAGAGATGATAAAGAATTATGAACATCAAATTGCCTTTCACACACATCTCAGCCATCTTTATGATGAACAGCCTCTTTCCCAACACCAAGTACAAGGAACAACCCATCTTACAAATCTTTGTACAACTAATGCCCAGTGCAGCCCTCTGTCCTGGAAAATACTGAGATTTCATGTAGAGGTCTGTGCCATCTCCTTCAGTAAATTTTCCTATTCCTTTAACTCAAGCATCCAGATTGACGTGTTCAAATCCAGGGACCTTAGGTTCAATTTCTGGAAATCACTGAATTAGTGATGCTATTATCTCAATAGAAAGAGAGGGAAAAAAAAAAAACAAACAAAAAAACCACAGAAACAAGGAACCATAAACTATATGACCACCCCTCCTTTTTCTGTAACAATTTAACCATCTCCAGGTCAAAATAATCAACACATCTTAGTTCTTTGACTTCTCTGATATTCTGTTGACTTTCTTATAGTAAATTCCCAATATCAGCTCTTCTAATCCTCATCTCTGAAGCAGTACGCTGTTTGCTTTGAAAGCATTTGGCAGGTACAGGATATAAAAATGAGCAAGGTTTTAGAAATGATGAAAACTTCTGGCTCAGTAGAACCAACCTACAACTGTTAGAATGGGATTCACGGGCAATCTCAAGCTTTCTGGCTTCATGAGTGCCTGTTTTCTTAAGGCAGTCTTGTATCTGGCGCTGCTGCTGAGACTGACCTATGTAATATTCATGAAAGAATGGAAGGCACCTAATAGCTGACTGCATCTCTCCAGGCTCCAGGGAAAAAAAGATGGCTGTGAGGGGGCAAAGGAAAGGCAACTTTATGACTATAAATGGGTATATGGGCAAAAGTCCTAGGATATTGAGACACATCAAGTAGAAACATTCTACAGTGCAATGAGTCAAAGGAAAATCACATGCAGGAGGAAAAGATGTCCCCACACTGTCCTGTTGGCTACTTTACCATGTTACCAAACCCAAATAATTCCAAAGCTGCCCACACAACTGCTTGCCAAAGAAACCAGATGCAATCAGTGGAAAAACATCTTACCAAGTTTGATGTCTGAGTCTTGGAAGTGCGATCTAAGCAGGAAGGCAAGAAGGGAAGAGTGGTGCAATATGGTATTCCGAAATAAATCAGAGCCCAACCACTACAGTTTATAAAATTTCCACTAAAGAAGAGCGAAATATGACCATTTACAAATTATTTCCTCCAAATAATAATGATGTACAAACAGAACGGTTAACGCTAAATTAAGACTTTTGTAGGTCTAGATTTACCAGCGTAGAGAAGCAAGGGACACGTATCACTAAGGGCATATATGAATGCAATTTCTGTCTGGAAAACCAGAAGCAAACAGTTTAATTTAAAGCAACTGTGCTTTCTTTTTCTTAATCCTGGGCCTAACACACACCAATCTAGTTCCTGAAATAAATGACGTAATTTCTTGCCCGTTGCCAGTAGAATACAATGACTGTACTTGACTGCAGCTCCCATTTTAGAGTCTATTATTTCCCCTTCTATATGATGCACCGAGTGAGAAATGAAAATGCGACATGGATCCCTAACCTTGCTTCTCCTTAGATTTCTGTCTAAATGTAATTATGCATCCATAAAAATGCGGTCATAAAATCCTAGTGTACATCGGCAGAGGCTTCACAAAAAGGACACCAGTTTCTCCAAAGTACTTGCAGTTTATAAATGTCTGGTGTCTCAAACCACTGATAGGATTCTACAAATGGTTAAAAAAAAAAGTGGGATAAAAATCCTACGCCACATCTTGTTTATTATTCACAGCAGACTGAGATTCTTCTCCTAGCTGAGCTTTTTCTTCCTCAGTAATACAACCTAGAGTGCCTCTCTGGTTTTGGCAGTGTCTCCTTATTTTTGAAGACTTACCTTCGCAATTACATAAAGGGCTTAACAAGGACACGCATTAGCAATTTAAAATAGAGAACTGCAGTTGAAATATATTTTTAGAAAAATCAGCTGAACAATAGGGCTTGTACATTTGTTTCAAGATTAGGATTGCTGAATGATTAAAATTATTTCCAGAACCCTGGGAAATGTGTCCTGTATTACAAGCTCTTTCACAGTCCCTGGGAAACATAAAGAAAGGATCCCTAGCTGTAGCTTGTGTCAGTTGCCAAAATTACAGTGTGCCTGGTTAGCCGAAGTTTTGTAGAAGCGGTTATTCACTAATATTAAACATTACACCCTTTTTTCTTGGACATCTGACCTGTTCACCTTCTGCCAAGAATTCAGACTAAATGTCTGCTACCCAAAATCATTTCAGTATGCGCCAAATAATGTTTTTGGCAAGTTTTTTTTTTAAACTTTTCATGCAGGAAAATATGTTGGAAAAGATTAATACAACTTGGAAATGATCTTTTGATGAGCGGTACTTGGCACTCACTGTTTAAGCCTTTCTGAGGGCTGCAAATTAACAACAAGAGAAATACGATACAGACAGAAAACAGAACGCGAGCAATGGAAAGAGGAACTCAAAATCTTTTGAAAACAGCATCTCAAATAATCCCTTTTTCACTCACTTTGTGGAAATTGGACTGACAATTGTGAATAAATGTCAACCCAGATCTAACAATTTAAGGCAACTATGGGCAAGGTTTGAAATAACTTACAAAGGTCACGGCAAGAAAAAAAATAAAAACTTTTCCTTCTAACTTAATGGGAGCCGTTATCTTTTATTGCTGTCTGTGCAACCAAACATCCAAAAAGACACGCATTGTTTTAAGGATCACATATATAGAAGAGGCTTTCACAGTTATATATACTTCACAATTTATTTCCGCAAGCTGTGTTCTTCTATCAGGTCTAATAATACACCTATAAGCCGTGGCAAGTAGGACACCACAGCTGACACTCAGTGGGCATTCAGGAACTTCAGCACCAGGGTGGCTTCTGCTGATGGTGACTACAGATCCCTAATACAGCTACACTGCTTAGGGGTGAGGAGGGGTGATGTGTAACAGCCATAGCTGTGAAGGCAGAAAGCCTCCAGCGTGCTGGTTAATAGCAGAACTGCAAAGCTGCAAGATCCAGCTTCTTTCCCTGGACCTGGAGAAGCATAAGGAAAAGCAGTACGCTGACAAATGTGTTGCACTTCACTGGTTTTACTAGCAAAGCCATCTCGACCTACAGATACCTGCATTCCACCCAACATCTTGTTTTCTTAATACCCCATAATACTGTATTTATACAAGCTTTAAAAAAAACAGGACATGCAGTGATCAGAACAAAAATCCCTGCAATGGCATACATTTTCAAAGGTCTAATTTTTTATGTTTGCTTAACTTAAAAATCGCCGTGTTTGCTGAGTGTCTGAGAGCCAACACTGTATGGCAACTTTCAGGCCAAATTAAAATTAAAATAGCCAAGTTTAGAAGACTGTGAAGAGACCTAAAAGGAAATACAAAGTAAGCGGGGTTTTGCAAATGGCAAAAGATCAAGATACTCAGTGTATTTTTTTCCCTTTAAAGCAACTTAGAAAATTCTGCACCAGGTATTGCTTCTCTTACATGGCATTTGTGTTGCTGTTGTTATGCAACGGGGGTAAAGACACAGAGTAAAAAGTACCTCTTGAACTGCACCGCACAACACCTGAAACTATTGTTTATACAAATGTATATAAAGTAGGTATCTGGTCACCAGACTCTTAAGTCTGTGCATATAAATGCGTGTGAAAATGTCTCTTATACAGCTTATTAAAATTCTTTTGACAATATAACCAGAACAAAGTAGGACAAAACCGGTAACTTCTTTAGCTGTAAAAGTATTCCTTCCTCTTCACTGTGGAATTTGGATTTTGGGAAGCCGACCATCAAATACTGCCAGCACTTATTCACAGCTCGACGAAGAAAAGTGCACACGTGGTTTTGACTCACACAGGTGCTGCTGGCTTAGAAACCAATTTGCTTATCTTTAAAGGAAGCTGGTAAAAGTATTTACCTGTAACCTATTAGCTTCATCCTTCCCGAGATCTACAGGTTTGATAAGTTTAAAAAACCAATGTTTTTGGAATTGCAGCCCAACAGACCTTGTTGACTTCTAATGCTGACCCCCATTTTCTTAAAATGTACTTAGTATTTGCAAACAGAATAAAAGATTACTAGCAGAGACAGAAACTGTGCATAATCCTATGTTTCTTGTTTGAGAAATGGATTTGTCTTTTCAGCAGTCATCCATCCTTCAACTATGAAGTGTAATTTCAAATTCAGAGTCGGTCTCACTGTTTCTGGAATCATACTGTTACTTCCTCCCTCATTTAGAAGAACTACAGAAAGTAGGGGAGGGATTGGGGAAAAAAAAAAAGCAAAGCAGCAGCAGTTTATTAAACCCCCTTATATATCCTTTTTATAGTACACTATTTTTACTACGTATGTATTATGCCGGGGGGAGTTACGTATGTATCAAGTTACACTATATGCGATCTATTGAGTTACAGATAGTTTCTCATTAGATAGGAATGTTCATTCTGGGGTGACTTTTAGAAAACACTTTATTTAAACCAAAAAGCTTTTTTGTCAAATTTCCTGGAACATCACCATGACTTTATTTATCTCAAATAATTCATGAAAGGTCACAAATGTTGGTTCTATATCCAATTTCCAGCATATCAGAGATTTGGATCATAAGCTTAAGTCATTTTGTTTTAACTGAGTAGGCTGGCCGTAAAGAGGATAACACATCATAGAACTAGGGCTCCATGCCTACAAATCAGATCTGTGCTAAACCATGAGAATTAAAAATGGAGTTTGTATTGCTCCAAAGCCTCACCATCATACAGCTGAAAGGTCAAAGAATCTCTGCCTTCAGTCTTAACATGACCTCCTGAATAACACAGTTAGCATCTTGTTCACACTGCATTTAGGGATACGTATACATATATTCCTACAAAACCATAAACAGTACTTTGAAATAATAGAAAAAGAATGTTAAATATTGTCCTGACACACCTGCCGTCTTTCCTCAGAGGATTTCTATACATTTTTGGGCTATAACCATTTTACATCTGCTGTGACGTACTGTACATAGTATTAACTTTGCTTTGAAACAGGAAAATTAAGGCACAAAAACTTTAAGGCCAGGTGAAGAGAAGGTCCCGGGGAGACCTAAGAGCCACCTTCCAGTACCTGAAGGGAGTTTACAAAAAGACTGGAGAGGGCCTGTTCACAAAGGCCTGGAGTGAAAGGATATGGGGTAATGGTTTTAAATTAGAAAGGAGTGGATTTAGATTAGAAATAAGGAGGAAGTTTTTTACCACGAGAGTGGTGGAGCACTGGAACAGGTTGCCCAGGGAGGGGGTTGAGGCCCCATCCCTGGAGACATTCAA